>LZPO01117060.1:134092-162854 GCA_001675575.1 Neotoma lepida
ACCAAAGCTACACAGAGAAACCCTGTCTCGAAAAACAAAACAAAACAAAAACAAAACAAAAAAAAAAGGTAAAGAGCCAGTAGCTAGGCAGGAGGTATAGGAAGAATGTCCATGGAGAGAAAGAAAGAGGAGATAATTGAGGCACAGAGGAGACACCAAGAGACACAGAGAGGAAACAAGAAGTACAAGATGAAAGAGAGGTAATGCCATGTGGTAGAATATAGATTAATAAAAAATACAGGTTAATGTATGTTATAAGAGCTAGTGGGACAAGCCTAAGCTAAGGCTGAGCTTTCATAATTAATAATAAGTCTCCATGTTGTTATTTGGGAGCTGGCAGCACAGGGAGAGACTTGCTACGGTATTCTCTTACAGGAACTGGAAAAGTAACTGATGCAGGAACCCACCTTGAGAAACACTGCCTGGAGAACCTGTACCCATGCATTCAATCCATACACCACAGCATCTGTAAGTCATTGTCAGGGCACAGCACAGGAGGAGGCTTGGCAAGGATGGCTCAGACCTCCAGATTCCTTACGGTCTCTTAAGCTCAGGCTCAGATTTGTTCATCTCAGTCCCCTGCCACAGTGTCCTTTGGGGTTAACTGGCTTGAAATCAATTACAACTTTCGGGCACTTTACATTCTGGAAAGCCATCCGTGGTCAGCCAGTAGAAAGAAGGGGAAGTGGGCCTTCTAGATAACTGACAAGCTGAGCCAGCCCTGTGAGGATCTGGAGTTGACCGCAATGGAACTGGAGGAGTGGGGCCCTGCACACCCTGACTTACCCCACCTGGCACCTGAATAATGACACCTTATACTGCACAGCTTGACAGGTGACTTCATACCTGTTTCTTTATTGTCTTGCTGGCTCTGTGTGGTGACGAAGACAAATATGGCTACTACTTGCTGATTCTAGAAACAAAAGCTCATGGGGACAATCTCTCTGAGGTCACATGGCTATTGATGGATCTAGCTGGAAGTATAAAGATTGAAAACACAGGCTGGAGAGACAGGTCAGTCGTTAAGGACACTGGTGGCACTTCCAGAGGACCCAGGTTCAATTCCCAGCATCCACATGGTGGTTCACAACTATATGTAACTCCAGTCCCAGGAGATCCGATGCCCTCTTCTGGCTCTGTGGTCATAGCGTGTGGTGAACAATCGTGTGCAGGCAAAACAGCCATACACATAAATAATAATAAAACACTTTTTATAAGATTGAAAACACCATTTATTAGGAAACATCTACAGAAGCAGACATTCTGGCTAGTCCATTAAGCTTAGAACTATACACACACATACCTTTCATACTCAAGACAAAGAGCCCACAGGAAGAAGAGTAAGGCAACTTCAGATGCTCTTCCAGCAGCAGCCAGTGCCGTAACAGAGGCAAAACGTCTAGGAGGAAAAAGTGTGATCCAAGTGGACCGCGTACAGCTGAGCAGGACTGAGAGGTAAAAGACTAGAGATTGTATTTCCAGGCATAAAAAGGCTCACATCTAAGAGTCTTCCTGGAAAATGGATATGGTGGTGGAGCCCCGTGGTCTCCAGAATAAGTCAAAATAAAAAGTCCTGTTCCTCTGATGCCTGGTGAGAATGTGGTTTCTACGTAGGAGGCCATTAGACACCAGGAGAATACTGGCTTGAGACTGAACGATGAAATGCTGACAAAGCTAAACTAACATAGGCACCGAAGTTGGGAGGAAGAGGAAGGCAATATGAGTGTGCCTAAGTGTCCCCTGTCTTCCCTAGATACAACTAACCCGCGATGTCCATGGGAAGACACGCTTGAAACACACAGACACCAGGCTTGGGGGTGGCTCGGCTGGTAAAGCGCTTGCCTTGTGTGTGTAAGGACCTGAGTTTGATCCTTAGAACCTGAAAAGGCTAGCCTGGTGGTGTGCACTCATAATCCCACGGGGGAAGTAAAGTTGGGTCTGTGGACGTGCTGGTCGGCCAATCTACCCTGGTCAGTGAGCTCCAGGATGAGCCACCCCATCAAATAAACAAACAAATAAAAAGGTAGAGAGCTGCTGAAGAATAATACCCAGGTTGCCTTCTAGCCTCTACACCCATATACATACATGTGCATCAAACACACACATGCATTGCATAAACACCCAAACACACACATGTGCACACACACACTCACACTGAATTCACCTTACTGAATTTCCTTACATTTGGTAGCACTTCATAGGAAATTTTTTGGGGGATAGGGAGGAACAATTATTTGAAGTTCCCACTAAATTCATTTAAAATTAGAACTCACTTCTACACATGTTCACGTGTGCACAGTGGTGGCCATCTGTGTAGCATCTTGGTCAGCCTCGCTGATGCTGTCTCTGCCTGCCTCCAGATGGTCCTTCCTGTGCATAGAGAGATGTGTGGGATGATGTTGACCAGCAATTATCATCAGCTGACTTTAGGTGAAATGTGGGTGACTTGCTGCTTCTGTCTTTACATTTTCTTGTATCCTCTCCATTTTACAGCAGGCATCATTTACATTGATAGGATGACATAATTAGAAAAAAAAATAAAGGAGTGGATGAAGAAATACCAAATCAATGCACTCAAGAGGGAAGCAGAAGATACAGCAGACCCTTAGAGAGTGCTTGTGCTGGGGCCAGTCCTCACTTGGCCTCACAAGGAAACTAAAAGCAAGATAAATCCTGGTAGCATTTTGTTGTTGTTTTGGTTTTTTGAGACAAAGGATTGCTATGTGTCCCAGAATGGCCTTGAACTTGCAGCTATGCCCTTGTCTCAGCCTCTCAAATGTTGAACAATACAACGCACAAGTCTGACTTAGTAGATGGCCATTTGATGGAGCCCAGTGTCTTACCAATAAAAGCAAGAACTGACCTTGGAATCCTTTGTTTTTTTCTTTTCTTGTATGTGTGTGATATGTAAGCATTGTGTACGCATATATGTGATGTATGTGTGGAAACTATCATGCCACAGCATGGGATATACCGTCATACATGGTTTCTACTTGGTTTTTTTTGTTTGTTTGTTTTGTTTTGTTTTGTTTTGTTTTGTTTTGTTTTGTTTTGTTTTGTTTTGTTTTGTTTTGTTTTTAATGGAAGCTTGAGGACACACTTAGGGCCTGCCAGGGTCAACACTATCCCTTCGAAGGTCACCAGAGTTCCTGTCCTCACCTTCACCCAGGTGTGCCTGAACTATGAGGTTCCCAGCCTGAGAGGAAGGAAGAGGCGTGCAATAGCGATCGCCACCTCCCCAGGAACAGCCACGGCTCACTGGGCTTTTGTTTTCTAAAGTAGATTCGTGTGTGTATTCTTTGTGCAAAAGTCCACCCTGGCCCAGTTTAAATAAGCCCAACTGTTCCCAAGAAGATGGAATGAAAAGCTAGGAGATCTCTACCACCACTGCCTACCTGAAAGGCTCATATGAGTTTATGTGCTTTGAGCCACTCATCTGTCTGGATCCTGGGGCACTTCAGGGTGGCCAAGTGGGAAGACGCCATTTGGTTTGGCTAACTTGCTTGTGTAAAACTTACATTCTCAAAAGAAAAAAATTCAAAACAACTCAGCAAATAAATCAAGTGTGTGATATGTGTATGTATGGTATGTCTGTGCATACGTACACAGACATGCCTACATGTATATGGAGGCCAGAGGTCAAAATCAGGTCTCTTTCTCAGTCCTCTCCACCTTGGTTTCTGAGACAAGGCCCCTTTGCTAAACCTGGAGCTACTGCCTGGATATACTAGTAGGCCAGTGAGCTCTGGGGATCCACCTGTCCCAGCCTCTCCAACACGGGAGTTACAGACACACATGCCATGCCTAGCTTTTTACGTGGGTCCAGGGGATGTATACTCAGGCCTTTATGCTTGCAGATTACAAGCATTTACCTGCTGAGCCCTCTCCTCAGCACCAATAAAATTTTTCTATCCATCATCATCACCATCATAATCATCATCATCATCATCGAGACAGGGTCTCAAGTAGCCCAAGCTGGCTTTGATCTTACTAAGTAACCAAGGGTTGCCTTGAACATCTGATCCTCCTGTCTCTACCCCTTGATTGCTGGACGCACAGGCATGAGCCCCAACACCGATTCTATGTGCTGTTGAGGGTCAAGCCCACGGCTTCACATGTGCTAAACAAGTACTCTAACAACTGAGCTACATCCTCAGCCTGATAAACAATTTTTTTAAAAAATAATGTACTCGTCTCTCCTCAGGCTAGAGAGCCCCAGGGTAGGCCATGTGGCTAAATGACTTTAGCTTATTACCAGAGAGATCAAGTCCAGCTTCTCTACAGGAGACGTTATGAGTTAGAAAGAGTCACACCATGGGGGAGGGGCACCAAAGAACCACCGCGTAAAGCAAGGACAAGGAAGGTGGCATCACGGGAGCATAGCCTGCCTCCAACCTCACTCTCATTTTGTCACCCAGATCATGTCCTTGGCGGCTCCCCTCACCTCCCCAGGCAGAAGTCCTTCCCCTAGGTATGTTCTGGGTTTTGCACAGACTTGCATAAGTACACATCCCACTGCACACTGTGGTTCATTTAATAACATGTCCTGAGTCTACAAATTCCTTGAAAGCAAGAACTGTGTCCTGCTGATCTTGCCTCTCCCCTGAAGCAGATCATGGTCCTTGGAGTATGGTGGTATTCCTGTGCAGTAAGTAAACAGGCTTCTAACACTGCTGAACTCTGGGAACATCATTGGAGGGCACAGGCAGAGGCTTATCTGCTTGAGTATGGTGACCAGAGACCAGAGAAACAATGGTGGGAATGACGGGCCTAGCGGAGTTGTCACTGTCTACACTGCAAATCAGTGGGAATCAGACTCTAGTTCATAAGATTAAAAAAAAAATGTTCCAGTTTTCTATGACTAAAATGTCCTGGAAGAACTTCAGGTGACACTTAATCCAGNAATTCAAGAAATGTACCAAGACTGAGTCTATCGTCTGCCTCTGCTCCTGTTTCTACATGGAGAAAGGAGTCCACGGAACTTCTAGATCCAAACTGCACAGGTCTGTATGTACTGAGAAAAAGCATGCACTGTGTTCCCAGCAAGTCCAGAAAAATGGGTATCAGTTATCACCAGCTTCTCTGAAATACTTCCTACCCCAAATCAGTCACCAAGCCAAGGGAATGAGCCGTTCTGATTTCACAGCTAGAAGATAAAGATTCTAGCCAGTCTTCAGCCACTTTGCCGGGGTGACACATGTAAAGAGCAAACTGGCTTGTGCAAGGCTGAGCAGGGTGTGCTGCCTCAAGAGCTGTGGAGTAGGCTTCCTAGCTCAGCCAGTGATCAGTGTGTGAACCTGCCAAGTCACTGCACACCACACTCCCGGGCTTCACCTCGTTTCCACACAATGTAGCTAGACTCCTGGGTCTCAGCATGCCCCTCCTCTCCCAACCCGCCCCCCTTCTGAATTCCAGCATCCTGGTAGCTTCTACCCCACCAAGCCCAGCTTTGGTAATCCCTCCAGCCATTCCCATCTCTCACCAGCGCTGTCTGGCCACAGGCATCATTGTGAGCTGAAGCCTAGAATTCTTATGCCAGGGTTGGGTTTCAGCCCGTTTAGCTTCCTGAGAGCTGCCCCCTGTCCCAATGACTCCAGATGCTGCAGAGCAAACCACGGGGCAAAGAATCCCCATTGGTGGAGCTAATGTCTTCACTACACACACGTGCGGGCGTGCGCGCGCACACACACACACATCAGGGCCAGCTGGATCCGTAATGACTTGGCCTCTGACTCCCACCCCCTAAGTCCCTGTCTTCTGTTTAGCCACACTACTGTGGAAGCCAGGGGATATTCCATTTGTCGAGGCTGTGAGAAGCAGTTCCAGACTGTTCTGTTTCTTGAGTTTGCTGCTTTAGACAGGCTTCATCTCATAGTCAGGGTCTTGGCTCTTTTTGGTTTTGTTTTTGTTTTACTGAATCAGGACAGTTCTATAGAGATAAAGTAGCATGGATGCCTTTGCTTTCTTGCGTCTACCATCTCAGATCTGTTCCTAACCATCATTGAGGCATTATACAGCTGAGAGAATGCAGGCACTAGAGAGGATGCCTTGCCCAAGCCTCAGAGCTTTTGCACCTGGACTGCATAGCAGCCAAGGAGCTCTAGGGGTCGCCAGATAGCCTTGCCTTTCCCATGCTCCAGCATAAAGAATAGTACCAGAAGGGGACTGTTACCTCAAGAGCCAAGTATTACAAGGAGTACCCTCAGCCACCCACCCCCTTTCTCGGGTTGTTCTCTCGATTGTCCCTGTCCCTTAGATCCTGGACTCTTCAATATCAGAGCCCAGTGCTCACCAGGCATGGTGACCCATGTCTGAGACAGGAGGATGGATGCAAGTCTGAGACCCATCTGCTCTACACAGTGAGTTCCAAGCCAGTAAGGGCTGCTTGAGACCCTGTCTCAAACAAAACAGAACTAAAAAATAACATCAGGTATTCTAGGGGCTTCATGAGGTCTGACTCACCTACCCCAGAGTTTAAAGGTCATGAACCTTCCCTGGGAACAGACTCATAATAGCTACTGCCTCAAACTCTCTTCTGGAAGGATCCCTTGCTCTGTGGAGACACAGGTTAGCCCTGACAACCACGGACTGAGTTGAGGAACCATCAATATTATGAAATGAGAGGAGCTCCATCAAGGAAAATAATATATATTAAATATCCCTGAGCTGCTGGGAGCTTTAGGAAGGGCTTTTGCCACCAAGAAGCTTGCCCTGGGGAGGGGGGGTGTCTCCCTGAAGTAGTGCAGGGCACCAATGAGGCAGAGTTCCTTAAGTCTTCCCTCAGTGCCTGCTGGGCAGTTTCATAGTGAAGTCCTGGTTAGGTTTCTAGCTTCCCTCAACAGGGTCAAGTGTTTTCTGCTTCCAGCTTAGTCCAGTGAGATCTCTTGCCATGTAGGGTCACCTCTAACAGTGGAATGCTATGAATGCCAACAGATCACCCAAGAAAACATACCTTGACCCAGAACCTGTTGCCATCATATGACCAATTACCCCTAAACCAATCTGTGTGTCATGACCTCTTTAGCAGTTGCATATCAGATATCCTGCCTATGAGATATTTACGTTATGATTTGTAACAGTAGCAAAATTACAGTTATGAAGTGGCAATGGAAATAATTTTATGGTTGGGAGTCACCACAGCATGAGGAACTGTATTAAAGGGTTGCAGCTTTAGGAAGGTTGAGAACCATTGCCCTAAGCTATCCATACCAGCACAATCACCACTGTTCTGCCATCTTCTACCTCCTACTAAATTGGCTCTGGCCCATTTCAGCCAAGTTCTCAGAACCCAAGCTCCAGTTTTAATTATTCATCTGACAACAGGTCAAGTAAGAGGCTCCATCTGCCTGTCAGCCAGGACCCGCAAAGACCTCCCTGGACACAGCTCTGCTCTACCCAGTCAAGGGCAGGCTTGCTTAGCATTGTAGAAAACAGGGAGTCAGCCACGATGGCACCTGGCACAGCATCAGCACTCACGCCATCATGGGTTCTGACTTGTGCTTCACTGGACAGGTGCAGCTCCCATGGCCTGGCCTTTCTGAGGTAGGATTTATTTCTCATGTGACATCTACACAAGGGGAGGCATCCAAGATAATAATCAGCTTCCTAAAGTTTCCTCATCGACACAAGCTCTTGCAACCACATTTCCCAGGCCGCCTCCAAGGACATCTGACTTCTGGGCCCTGCTTTCACATTAACTGATTTCAAGATCTGAGCAAGTCCTTTAGGATCCTGAAGCCTCAGCCTCATGGAGTAATGGGAGGGCTCCAGAGGGCCTGCAAGGGTGTAACTCACTCTTCAGGCATGGGAGAGGGATTCCAACAGAGCTGATTACTTCATCTGCTTCCACCTCTAGGATGGGGATCATACCTCAAGAGGCCTGCAGTGAAGATGAAAGGAAACATATGTGGGCATTCGCCATCAAGACTGGTGAATATTCAGACTTAAGGCTGGGTGTGGTAGCCCATCTCTGCAATCCTAGCACTCAGGAAAGCTGAGGCAGGGGGATCGAGAGTTTGATCAAGACCATCTTAAAAACCAACATAGAAACAATCTGACAGACTTTAAAGAACCTTCTATTTTGCTTTAGTTCTTACGATTGACAGCATTTCCTCCCCCTTTTCCTTTTCACCATGTCCTCAGGACAGCTCTTTGGCCCCAAATGTACTACTGTATTTGGTGTTATATCTTTTTAAGAAAAGAAGAAAAACCTGTTGGTGGTACACACAGAGGAGTAGCCAGGAGCCGGGGCAGGAAGAGCAGAGCAGGCTGGGAACCTACAACCAGGAGCCCAAGGTAACTGCTTCTACACTTGGTACAGGAGAGCCAGCCTTTAGGAATTCAGACAACTGTGATTGGAGGATGCAGCTCCATCATAGAACACTGGCTTTCAATAGAGCAGTTATTCTCAACCTGTAGGTTGTGACCCCATTGGGGTCAAAAGATCCTTTCACAGGGGTCACCTAAGACCATCAGAAAATACAAATATTTACTTTACGATTCATAACAATAGCAAAATTACAGTTATGAAGTAGTAATGAAAACAATCTTATGGTTGGGGGTCAGCACACCATGAGGAACTGTATTTAAGGGTCACAGCATTAGGAAGGTTGAGAATCTCTCCAANAGAGGGACTGGTGCTCATTTTCACACAGGAGCGGATTTTAAGAGCTGCCTGCCAGGACCGTTTCTAAAGAGCCGAAGCATCGGGGGCTCCTGCCTTGGTAAGTATGACTTTTCTGAGGGATTAAGACGCCCTCAAGGGTTCTTAACCCCCTCAGAGTCCGTATCGTCGGTTCTGACTTATGGTTCATTGGAACCAGGTGCAGCTCCCCCGGCCTGGTCTTTACGAGGCAAACAGACTGTTGGCTGCCGCGGTGGACTGTCTCCCTTTCGTCTGTCTAGCCTGGACTGCCTTCCAAACATTGCAGACAGTTTTGGGAAGCCTCGCACGCTGCCAGGGCTAGGAGAGGCTGGGGCGCCCCAACGGTGGCGGGTGTGCTCCAGCACGGTCCAGCCAAACCGTTGCTGCCTGCTGCCTTCCAAGGGCTGCCAAACTGGTTTTCCTACCCCACCCTGGCCAGATCAGGAGATCCTCCCAGCCAATAGGAGGCTGGACCCCAGTGACTCACCCCCTCACCCCACCTCCCCTCAGCTCATGGTCTCTCAGCAGATGTTTGAGGACCACTTGAAAGTCTGGTTCATGATCACTATCAAGTCCAAGGTTCCTGCTTTGGTTCAGATTCCTAATTTATTACAAGGAAGTGGGGCCTGCGGCTTGAAGGCAGCATCATTTTACAGCCTCCCCACCCCAAACCTGGGTCTCGGCCAGGCCTGGCCATCTGTTGGTGACCTCTAGAGGTGTTGCCTAGGAACAAGAGTCTAGCGGCTCCTCCCTTCTCTCTTCTTCCATTTAGGAAGTTCATTTTACTGGAATTCACATCAGAGTAATTGTTGTGTATGGTGCAGAGGTGAGAAATGATCCCACAGTTCTGCTCTTGGCCTTGGAGGGAGACTAGGGGTAGGAGCACTAAAGGAATTGTACCGAGCTCCAGAATGCCAGCTTCCAGAGATGAGGACTGAGCCAGGAAAGGCTGGTTAAGTCAGGAGTTAGACTGGGCCTTTATTCCTTCAATCTAAGATATACTGTTTACTTAATATCATTCCAAATAGTTTTTGTTTTCTTTCCAAAATGGAAACTGTATCAAAATGAGAGTCCACACACCTTTCACCCAGCTTCGTGATTAGCCACAACAGGAGGCACATTTAGCATTTCTGTAAGTGAGAGGCTCTGCATGGCAGTTATCCTTAACATCATGTAGTTGCTCCCTCTTTCCCATTCCCAGTTCTACTGCTAAGTCAAGGAGAAGTCTAAGAGTTGGTCGTGGGTAAACAAATTGTATCAAACAAATCAGGAAAAAAAAATCAACCATGGTCCCCTCTTTCCTAGAGTGTCACTTTCTGCAATTTCTGTTGCAAGTGGTCTGCAATAATTTGAAAATAGTAACAACAAATTCCAGAAATAGTCAATTCATAAACATTAAATAACATTTACTGTAGAATTTTATGAGTTTTGGTTAATCACTGTGACTGATTTATAATTAATTTTTAGGAATTTATTAACATCTATAGAAAAAAGTAACATAGGACTCAGTACCATCTGCAATTTGGGGCATCCAGAGGGCACCTTGGAATGTGTTCTCCACAGATAAGGAAGTCTAGTTCTACAATATGATTTTCTTTCATGGAAAGTAAAGTAATTCAGATTTCAGAACATTATCATACAGCATAAAACCAAGCATGGCAGTCACATGCCATGAAGCCGCCCTGACACTGGGAACAGCAGCAAATCAGATGCAGCCTCTGCCTCCCCTATCTCTAGAGTCATGACTAAGGCTCTTACAATAAAAGAAAGATTAACCAGAAATATTTAAGAAATGACACATCTTAGGTCAGCATTCAGAAATAACTAAATGCAAAAGCAAAAACCCGAAGAAAGAGAAAAATGTGTATTTTTAGGCTTAGGTTTACTGGAGATAGTGTTTCTGTTTGTTTTCCAGTCCTGTGATAAACTCCATGACCAAAAGCAACTCGGGGAGTTAAGAGTTTAGTTTATTTTACTGCTTACAGCCCATCATAAAGGGAAGTCAGGAACTCCAGGCAGGAACCTGGAGGCAGGAATTGAAGCAGAGACCATGGAGGAACGCTGCTTACTGGCTTGCTCTCCATAGCTTGCTCAGTTTTTTGGTTTGTTTCTTTTTTAATTCTAAATATTATCTTTGTATTGTGTTTTTCTTGCNTGAATGTCTATGCACCATGTGCATACTTGGTGCCCTCAGAGGCAAGACGAGGGCTTTGGTTTTCTGGAACCAGAGTCTCTGATGATGGTAAGCTACCATGCCAGTGCTGGGAATCAAACTTGGGTCCTGCAGAAGAGCAGCCATTACTTGTAACCTCCGAGTTTTCTTATATACCCTAGGACTACCTGCCCAAGGATGACACCACCCACAGTGGGCTAAGCCCTTCTACATCAATCATTAACCAAGAAAATGCCCCCACAGACTTGCCTACAGCCAATCTGTTGGAGGCATTTTCTCCCTCTTCCCAGATGACTGTAGTTTTGTCAAGGTGACAAAAACAAAAACCCAGCACAAATGGATAGTTACAGGGAACTGTGATCAGAAGACAGAGGGGTCAGATCTCATTGTGATAAACTGGGGAATGTGATGTCGAGACTCTGTCTGGCCCATTTCCCCTGGAATAAGGACCTTCAAGGCTTTAAGGCAACAGGCAAGAGGTGGGTGTGACTTTCCTGCTTTACTGTCCTGAACTCTGTCTCTCTCTTTGCTTTTACTGTAATATGTCACTTCCCATTGCTAGGAGCCACAGTGACAAATGTTGAAAGAGAAACCAAACTGATTCAGATCATTGCCCCAGCTCATGTCTTGTCCTAAAGTCAGGATGAAAGCAGAGTACCAATCTAATAAAAATGACCTTTGAAAATCCTTAACTCTTCCCAAAAGTATACCACATTTGGTATTGTGTGTGTGCCTTTATAGTATCTGAAGTTATTTGTGAAGATGCCTATGAGATTTTTTTTCTTGAATGCAATACCTCTTTAATGCAATATGGAAAACACATTGACCTTATCACATGGCAATAGGGACACCCAAGAAACCTTTCATGAGCTTAAGTCACCCCTGCCCCTTTAGAAAAAGTCATCTGAGTTAGCTTAGCATGGATGTTGAAGGAGACAGAGGTCCTATCTGATTCTTGATTTACTGTTTCATTTCTTGTTCAAGGATTTTGGGAAACTGTCAGCCTGAAAGCTTGAAGACAGGCTGAACTTTCTCTGTCATGAATCAGGAAACAGTTTTGTTTGTTGAGATGGGGTCTTGCTGTGCAGCAGGGTCTAGCCTCTCATTTGGGGTCCACTAGCCTTAGCCTCCCCAGGATTATTTCAGGTATGACTCAGGAACCTGTTAAAATGACTCACATGGTTACTGCACAAGTCTGGACAGCACTCATCTAGTCCCCTCACCTCCCTTGGCATCTACCATAGGTGAGGCAAATAATAATAACAATAATGATAAACAGAAGACTGGAGGTGGGGTCTGAATTCCCTCAAGTAAAATCAGGAAGCAACTCCTGTGCCCTGCAGAGAGGACAGTGCAAAGAGGGCCCTGTCTAGGGATTTGGATACCAAAGTCCGGGACAAAGACATGGGGCTTCAGAGGTAAGCCTGGGGACACAGTGCCAGCACTCCTTAAAAGCAGTAGTTTTTCCAGAAGTAATGGTTTCGAAAGAGCCAATATGGGCTAGTTTTCAAAGAAACTCCATCCTTTACTAGTCTACAGACTCTAAAATAATTTATGGAGACCATTCAATTCCAAGGTGGAAAATGCTGCAGCCCAGTGCTAAAGAAGAAAAGCAAAGCAAAGCACACGGCATTCACAGTCACTCAGACACTGGCCCGTAGAGGCGCTAACTAGGAGGGAGCATGCCCAACAGCCGGCTCACAATGAAGGCACTGTGAGTGTACAAGCTTTTTCCCTATCTGGTTTCCATTTTTCTATGATACGGTCATAACTATTTTTAGTAACCTTTAGGGAGGTCTCCAAAGAACTTAAACGGATATTTAAATAATACTTAATGACAATAGTTAATTCCAAGTGACTGAAAGCTACCAGTGGATATTTTAAAAAGGTCGCTGGGTAACCTTTGAAGTTGGGTAAGAGGATAAGAGAAAGATGAGAGGAGAAATGAGATGTGATCTCGACAAGATCAAGCCCTTTAAATTAGATCAGATCCATTCAAAGAAAACTGAAAAGTCAGGGCCTTTAATCCCAGCAGCCAGGAGGCAGAGGCAGGCAGATCTCTGTGAGTTCAAGGACAGGCTGGTCTACAGAGTGCCAGGACAGCCAGAGCTAAAACAACTGAATGGCCAAAGGCTGTTATTGCTGTGTCTCCCAGACCCAACTTTGCCTGTGGCTCTTGGTGGGCAAAGACACAGGAACCTGGGATTGGACCTGGGTGGGCACAGCAGCACTCCATAGCTCCTGTCTTCTTAGCTCTGTCCTCTTCACAATCTTTGTGGAGAAGGAGCCCACACTTCCATGGGCACCCAGCTCCTGAGCTGCCCCCTGGCAGTCTCCTTGCATCCCCAGCCTATCTCTGGTCTTGGCACAAGAGAGCTCCCATGTTTCTGCAGAGTCAGGAAGCCTCCCCGAGATGCAGGAACTGGCCATGACCCAGAGGAACTTGGCAGGGCACAGTGCTGGGGTTAGAATCAAATTTCTGGGGAAGTGTCTAGGAAAGTGTGAAGCTTTTCTCAGTACAACCCTCACACTTCTCTCTGCCACTCCAAGAAAAGGAGCACACCATGAGGGCAGCCTCTACAGGAGCAGCAGGCACGGGGAACCACACATTCCCTCAGGAGGTGACTGGTGGCTGGAGTCTCTCATCCTCCTAAGAAACAATTAAAACCGGCTCCCACCTCATCAGATACCCTGGCACCAAGTCACTCACAAACAGATGACCAAAGGCCGCTTGTGTGCCACACTTTGCAAGTATCAAGATGTGACCTTACTTGCATTATACTATGTGGCCTTAAGGTGCTAGGGAAGCACGGGGCAGGGGAGGGCATTTCCAAATGCTTGTAGAGCCAAGAGGGGTTTTCCAAAGGACTCAGGGCTCAGCAGGGCTTTGACTATAATTTTCAGGGTAGGAGATGACAATCCAAGAAGAAGAAATGACAGAACAGAGGCTTTCAACATGGACTTTCAAAGCTGCCTTAGTTGGATTTCCTTTACAGTGAGGAGGCTCTGGCTAAGTTATANTCCAAGGTCACATTTCGCAACTGGAAATCTCCCCTTGCAATGACACATACACCNTCTGGGAATTTAATAGTTCATTTAAAAATCAAATAGTTTTATATTTGTTTATTATTTTATGAATTTGGATGTTTTGCTTGCACTTATGTATGTGTACCATATGCATGCCTGGTGCCCACAGAAATCAGCAGAGGGCATCAGATCCCCTGGAACTGGAGTTACAGAGGGTTGTGAGCCACCATGTGGGCACTGGGAACTAAATTACTGTCCTCTGCAAGAGCAACCAGTGCTCCTAACTGCTGAGCNCTCCCTCCAGCCTCTTAGTTCACTTTAAATGAATAGACATATGCTGCTTCAGAGGCTGAGTTAAGAGTGCAGGTAATGACATGCAGCTCTGCTTCTGATCTGAGGAAACAGTACAGTTTTGTGTGTCAACAGAGGATCACATCCCTGGAATGATTACAGCCTTCNTGTCTCAGAGTAGCAACTTTTGACTGAAAGGCCTTGAGGCTTATTTACCTCTCTAGTCCTGGACCAGATCCTAGGTACCTGAGGGAACGGAATGGGGGACACTCAATACATCACAATGGGACACAGATAGAAACAGGACGTGACCCACAACAACTGCTCTCACTCTGCAAATGGAAGGCTCAGTAGAGACAGACTCCCCCCGCCCCCACTCCATGCTTTGCTTTAAAAAGGCCTAACCTATATAAACATCTCTGTGGAGGGTATTGCTAGAGATGGCCCAAGTGCAAGCAAGTCTCAAACCTAGCCAGAACTGTGCCCTCAACACCTATGGGAAAGAGCAGACGCCGCTACCTGCAAGCTACCTTCGACTTGAGCAAAGTCTTGCCCCCCCAGGCAAGAATTAGATCTGTGGCAAAATCAAGGAATCTCTTGCTCCCCACCCTCCCATCATGTGTTGGAGAATGTGTGTGAATTGCTCAGGGGTCTGTAACCTCTTTATTTGATAGTTGATATGGCGTGGCTTCCTTCTCCTTCACTTCTCCTCANTCTTCTCACATTCCAGGCCCCGACACCTCCTGCTTGACCAACTCAGAAAAGCACTGCTGCCCTCAGGCTTGCACAGAAGGGTCTCAGACTGTTCCCTGAGACAAGTATGGCAGCTATTGATGTCCTCACCCTCCAGGACTGTTCCCCATGGAGTTAGGAAAGCATACTTGTTGAAAACTGAGAACATTCAGGGATAAGGTGTGCAGGCGTTGGAGGGGCTGGGTGGGTGGGGGTGGTGTGTGTGTGTGTGTTCCAGANATTCTTCTCATACTGGGTAAATCGGGGTCCCTCTTGGGGGTTCTTAGTCTCATTAATAAACGAATTTAAGAATGGATCCAAACAGAAGCTCAAGGACAATTCTATTATAGATGCAAAGAAGAACCCCTGGGGGCAAGCAAAATAAACACCCCAGCAGCTCCCCTGAGGGGAAGAAAGGAGGAAAAACCAGGTTGTTGAACACAGCATGGCTGACTAGAAGCCACATGGCAGGGTGGCAGCTCCGGAGGAAGAATAAGGAAGCCCAAAATATTGGGAAATCCACTGTGTCGAGGAAACTATGATTAGGAAAGAGAGAGAAAGAAGAAAAAGAGAAGTTACACTTTCCTGAGTAATTAACAGAAGGGAACAGGCTTATGAAGTGGCATGGTTGCATCCAAACGAACTACTGTGCTAGGGACAGGGATNCTGGGAAAGAAAAGTGCAATATCTCATTGAAGGACTAACTATTCCACCTGTCTCTTTAGGAGGGCTTCAGGTGAGCCCGCCTCCCTGGGGGCAGTCTCTTGGCCAACGGACTGGCCCAGCCCAACCAGAATGTGAGGTCTCCACCTAGGCCAGAGGCTATTCTCTTGTTCTTAATGGGTTTTTATTGCCACGGTAACACATTCTATTCTGTTTGGTTTTGTTGAAAACTTTTAAAATTTTTTCTTATTAGGAGAAAACAAACCTCATAGACACATAAAATATGGTCACCCTCACCAGCCGGGAAAGAAATGCAAGTCGAAACCAAAGAGTGAGATAATACTTCATGGCCATTATGATGACTAAACCATGGTCACCAGAAGAGCACAAGTACTTGTAAGGATGTGGGGAAACTGGAACTTTACTGTGGGGTGCATGAGATGGAGGAGGTGTGGGCAGGGGTGTGGTGGTTTCTCAGAAATGAACTATAGATTACCACCTCATCCAGCAATGTAAGCTCTGAGTGCAGACCCAAAGAATTCATGGCAGGAATGTATGCTCACATCTGTGTGCCCACCNGAATAGCAGCATCATCCACAGCTTAAAGATAAAGACAATCCAAGAGTCCAGAGACAGATAAGTGGCCAAAGTGTGGAATAGCCATGCAAGAGGCAGTAGTCCATGTTTAAAAAGAGAGAAATGGTCATCTGTGCATTTGTGCAAGGATGGAACTTGACAGCATCATGTTAAGTGAGATAAGACAGCACAAAGGACAAACACTGCACAGTTCTACTTATGTGTGGTACCTAGAACAGTCAGCTTCCTAGAAACAGAAAACAAAATGGCAGTTTCCAGGGGCAACGGGGAGGGAGAAATAAGCAGTGATCTTCTAGTGGGTGCAAAGTTTCAGTCGAAGATAAAAGGATTTAGAGATGGACAGGGTGACCACTGCACAATGATGTGAATGCTATTTAATTTCTAAAGATTATTTGATTTTATGTACGTAGGTGCTTTGCCTTCATGTATGTCTGTGCAGCAAGTGCATGCTGGTGCCNACAGACACCAGAAACTGGAATTATGGATGGTTGTGAAGCCACCATATGNGTGCTGGGAACTGAACCCAGGTCTCTCTAGCCCAGTGTGGAGTTTTTAATACAAGTAAACTTCATACTTGAACATGGTAAGATAGTAAGTAGATCTTCTTATAGATCTATATCTCCCTATGTATATAGATATGTATATAGGTATAGATATATAGCCACCATAGTGGTTTTCCAAGACATAACCCTACCTGATGCTAGCTAGGCCTAAGGGATGGAACTTGACAGCATCACGTTAAGTGATCCTTCTTTAATGGATAAGACCTTGAGAGCAAGCAGGAAGTTAGCAAGTGTTGGGGGTCTGAAGCATTGCACACTTCCTTTAGCCCAATGCTGTGAGGATGGGCACCCTGCTTTGTCTCTGAGTCACAGNCCCTCGGTCATGAACTTCTCGAGCAGTACCCAGCACCTAACCCAGTACTTGGTACACGCCATGGATCAGGAAAGAATTTTTTAAAAAGAAAACAATGAAGCCCAAAACCTTGTTGCTTGGTTAGTACTTGAGAGGTGAGGCTCTGGGTCCTGCTGCACAGAGAGACAGGGAGAGAGACAGGCAGAGCAGGGAGTCAGTNAACATCTGTCCTGTCTCTCTCCACCTAGGACCCAAGCAAGGCTGTTCTTTTCAGTTCATTCAAATGCCTGGAAAAGCCGTGAACCAGAGCCCTACCCTTCCTGCTGAGGGTCTCAATCCCTAGGCTGGGAAATACCGGTCTTCAACATGTGCCCCCATGGCAATGAACTCTCCAAAGAGGCGAGCCGACCATTAGACAAAAATGGAACGCTGAAGGGGGAGGTCTGGCTTTAATGAAAGGCTCATTCACAAGAAGATGACCAGCCCTGCTGGGTGGGGACGGGAGAAACTGAGGCAGGGGTGACAGCACACACCTTGGGAGGCTAAGGCAGGAAGAGCTGCCAGCCCAAGCTACACAGTGGGGAGAAGTGGGAGGCAAGAGGGGAAAAAACATGAGGGTTCAAGCTGTCCTGCTNGTACAAGGGAAAGAGCTTTCCTGCGTAGCTTTCTGGGAACCTCTGGAGCCATCTGCCACTGATGACTAGCAGGACAGGAATTGGGCCCAACACTGAACAGAACAAGTTCACAGCTTTGGAGAGAATTTGGCAAACATTTCTGTGCTCTTCCTACTCCTCCCTCCTTCCCAAGGCCACCACCAGGTGATCGCTACACTACTTTGTTTGTCACTATAGGCTGCATTGTATTTCCCAAGACTTTATATAAATAGAANTACATGGTACATATTAACAAGCATGTGCTTATTCTAAGCCCACNTCTCCCCTCTCAGCATCATGGTTGAGAGGTTCACCCCCATCTTGCATTCNCTGTACTGTTGAGTAGTAGTCCACCATAAACACGTGCCACAATTTGTTAAGCCACTCACCTGCTGACGGACATTTGNGTTGCTTCCANTGTGGGACTGTTACCAAAAGACTGTAGTCATTTGCATACCAGTGTTTGTGTGGCATGTTTTCACTGCTCCAGGGTAAATACTTCCAAGTGGAATGGCTGGAACACATTCATAGTTTTATTATTTTTTGANTTGTTTTTCCCCTAAAGGAGCCCTAGGATTTCTGCCTAGACCCAGGAAATAGTGTGAGCCCAACATACCGAATCCCCTTTCAAACACAGCAGCAGCTTCAAGGAGAGCTTTACAGAATTGCTTTCTCCACCAGCCTTTCTTTGAAGAAAGGTTTCCACTGGGGANGGGAGGGGTGTAAAAATGTAACTCTGCTTCCAAAGTCTTCCTCTGTCATTTTAGAGACAAAGAAAACCAAGGCTGCCTCCAGCTCAAGCTCAAGGTTGGTGATCTGGATGCAGAGTCTGCTCTTGCCTAGGCTAGGATCCTNGGCCTGTGACCATGGACACTTCATGTTCACTGTTTCCACCTTCTGGGAGTATGGAAGCAGCAGGTAGATAATAAATATCTGGTGTGCACCAGAATTATATCCCCAATACATGGCATTTCCCTTAAGGACCCATGAAGCTGGACACAGCAGTTGGTTGAGACCAAGAAGTCAGAGGGGCATCGCTTGGGGGCTTTCCACAGATGCAGCATGGAATTCCAGGGTATCACATGGAGGCCCCCTTCCAGCACNGGTCTGAGCCAAATTTCGTCAGAAGGGAAGGGCTGGCCACACTGTGTTTTTCACTCTCCGGGAAAAGGGAAAGGGGGAGCTCTCTGTATATTTTTGCCTCATCGTCTCCAAGGGAAATGAAGGTCTTTCCCCNGGGGTACTCTGACTATGCACACACTGTGGGCATAGAATCCTGTGCTAGCTCACATGTCTTATTCAGATACTCAAGACAAGCTACACGTGTGGCAGCTTCCAGATTTGACCCTCAGAGCACCCCCTACCTGTACCCTGCCTTTACTTCTGACCCACCCTAACCTCTTGTCCCAATCCCAACTGAGCACCTCCTTGCTAGGGTGCCAAGCCCCCCACCCCAGNACTCCTTGCTTAATACAGTTCTCCACCATTGTCTTCAGGATGCTCTCACTACTCACTTGAGCTCAGTGTTGAATATGCATGACCTCAGGAGCCCCCAGATTTACCCTCTTAATGAAATTCCCAAATGACTCCAAGGCCTCTTGCCAAGGAGTTGGGGCCAGTCCCAGTTGCATGTTCCAGCTAGCATCAACATTTTCCTGAGGGTCCCAGAAAAAAAAGAAAAGATTCCACTTCTCAGAACTCCCTCAGGATGACTTCAGTTGGCCTCCTCCTGAGTAGAGACGTGAGAGTCAGTTGGAGAGACGGTTTAGGACTAAGAGCACTTGCTGCTTCTCCAAAGGACCTATGCTCAGTTCCCAGCACTCACCCGATGGATAACTCCAGTTCCAGAGGATCTGACGTCCTCTTCTGGCCTCCATGAGCGATGCATGCAAAACACTCATGCACATAAAATAAAATTAAATAAATCTTTAAAAACTCAAAAACCCAAAAGGCCCAGGCTNTCACTGCAGTTTGGACAATAGCTCAACATTGTCAAAACTGAACTATGGCCTTCCTGAGAACCTGTGTCCCCTGGCTCCACACCACTTCTTATTTTTTCCCAAAGTCCAATGACAAGGACTTCCAAATATTATTATAATGCTTTTATTATCATCACTGATAGCACCTCATTCTGTCTCCCAAGAACAAGGTCTCACATCACCTCGTGACGAACATGGAAACAAAGACACGGAAAGACAAAACTCTCTCACCCGGAAGAGGAGGAGGAGGGGCCTTATTAGGATTTGCCCTGGTCTACAGGCTGAAGTTCAGATTCTGCTGCTGCAGGAGGAGCTGCCCATCTCACCTCAACATTTTCCTGGCACTCCTGGGTCTCTTCTTCCCATGAAATGTGAAAAACAATGTAGGGACTTTTCCCTCGTTTTCTTACGAGATGGAGACAAAGGCTGGCAGAAACTCCTGTTTCTGTTGTCATTCCCAAAGGATTGGAAACAGTCNGTCTGCTGTCATGCCAGTTTGCTGGTCATAGAAGTATCCCCCCTGACCCTCACCCCTGAGATGGGGGCTGGCTATGGATCTAAGGCTGAAGCTGAACTATGTGCAGCCCAGGACTGTCTCATACTTGTGATCCTCCTGTGATCCAAAGTTGTAATCCCAAAGGGCTGAGGTTACAGGCATGTGCCACCATACCTAACAGGGTCATAGCACTCTGGAGATTGAGGGGACCATCTGCACATTTTATAAAGTGATTATAACTCGATTTCCCTCTAAGTTACACTACAGGAATATGCCATGAGATAGGAAGAGTATCGGGTGGGGTGTGAGGGGTGAAGACAAGTCCATCATTGTTGAGTCATTTCAACCAGTGATTCAGCTGGAATTCCAGTGTAGTTCATTTGGACATTTATTCATGAAGTTCTTACTCAGTTCCACATAGATGCTGGACATATCTAAGAGATAATAACACAGATATGCCCTGGCCCTGCTTCAAGGGCTCTTCAGATGAAGAGGAAGGAGACATCAGATCACACAGAGCATCACAAGTTCAACTTGATCTTAGGAGCAATGGGAGGTGGAAGAAAGATTCCTACAGAAAACATCTGGTTATATTTCAACAATGATGAGCACAACCTAGGAGTACCAGAGGATTGTGAAAATAGCCCTCAGGAGCTGCCTCAGTGAAGCAAGATCAAGCAAGGTTAAGATAAAGAAAACATAAGCAGCAAGATACAAGGGCCAAGAGGCTAGCATTAGGAGTTCTAATTGGGGAATTCAGACAAAATTTGGGAGAAGGTGGCATGTAAGTTGGCCTTGATAGGAATGGAAATTTGGATAGGTGTTGTTAATTGTTGTCTACTCTTTGCTCTTTTGGGGGATCTGCCACCCGGCTCCCAAATCACACGGAGTCTTATTATTACTTATGAATGCCCAGCCTTAGCTTGGCTTGTTTCTAGCCAGTTTTTCTTAACGTAAGTTATCCCATCTACCTTTTGCCCCTGGGCTTTTCTCTTTCTCTGTTCTGTANAACTTTCTTTACTTCTTACTCTGTGGCTTGCTGTGTAGCCAGGTGGATGCCCCTGGGGTCCTCCTCTCTCCCTTTTCTTGCTCCTTGTTCCTCTGTTTCCCAGATTTCTCCTCCCATTTATTCTCTCTGCCTGCCAGCCCTGCCTATCCTTTCTCCTGCCTTGCTATCAGGCATTCAGCTCTTTATTAGACCAATCAGGTGTTTTAGACAGGCAAAGTAACACAGCTTCACAGAGTTAAACAAATGAAACATGAAAGGATGCAACACATCTTTGCATCAATAAACAAATGTTCCACAGCATAAACAAATGTAACACACCTTAAAATAATATTCTACAACATGTGGGTCTGGCTGGTAGTAGATCCAAAGGGTCTGCCTTTGAAGACGATAAAGAACCCCTGGCTCTGGCTCTAGTCTCTGCCATGCTGCACCAATAGTCTCCCACTGCCATGAACTCTGCCATGCTTTTCTCACCATAGTGGACTGAGATGCTCTGAAACAGTGAGCCAGAATCAGGCTTTCCCTAAATTGTTCTGTCACAGCAACTCATAGAGGGATGAACACAAGACCTCNTCTAGACATCACTCCCCACCTCCTCTAGAGAACAAAAAGGTTTGCTCTGCAGGGACAGGGCAATACCCAGGACACNGGTGAAAGCCCTTTGGAGCTGGAGGAAGTGTGAGGGGAGACTTCTATGCTTGGAGGAATGCAGAAACTTGTTCCAGAATTATGCGTGAAGTTCAGATGACAGCAGACAAGAGCACAGAGCAGAATCATCAGACTCGGGTACAATGCTGATGTTGGAACTATTTTCCACAGGGCTTGAAATAACTGAGATCACTGGACAGTATACTAGATCAGCAAACAGGAAGGAAGATAGTGGAAAAGAAAGAAAGACTTTAGGTGTGCTCATTAGCAGACTTGGNACAGTTGAAGAAAGAATTGACAAACTTTTTTAGATGTTACTCAAGCTATAACANAAGAAAAGAGAACAGAACATCCACAAGCTAAAAGCCAATGCCAGACATTCTGGCAGATGTGTTTTTGACTGCAAGAAACAAAGAGAAGAGTGTAGAAGAAATATTAATGGCTGAGAATTTTCCAAAATTACGACAGACATCAAACTGTAGATTACAACAGNCTAGTGATGCCAAGATGAACAGGAAAGCTAAAATCATACATATCCAGGAATCTCATACTAAAACTACTTAAATCAGAAAAGGGGGACATCTAGAAGGCAAATGTAGAGGTTTTTAAAAAGCCACATTATGTATGAAGGAACAAAGAAGAATTATAGCATATCTCTTGCTAGAAGTCAAACCATGCAAGTTAGAAGACGATGGAATGACAGATTTGAAAGCTGTTGGAAGATATGGAAATTGCTGAGGACCCATTGGCCTAACCAAGAGTTAAATCCAGTTCCCATCCTGGGTCCATGTAAAGATGGAAGGAGACAATTGACTCCACAAAATTGTCTTCTGACTTCCACATGTGTGCCATGGTATACACACACACACACACACACACACACACACACACCACACAATAACAGTAAATAAATAAAATAGAGGAGAATGCCTAACTGGAAGGGGGAAAAAGGCAAAGCCTAAATACATGCTTTCCACAAGAAACCCCTTTAAATATAAAGACCTGTATAAACCAGACATGGTGGCACACACTTATAATCCTAGCACTCAAGAGGCATAGGCTGGAAGG
Organism: Neotoma lepida; assembly: GCA_001675575.1. Lineage (NCBI taxonomy): Eukaryota > Metazoa > Chordata > Mammalia > Rodentia > Cricetidae > Neotoma > Neotoma lepida. The sequence goes on from LZPO01117060.1 coordinate 156,928, forward strand.
TCACTGTAAGTTGAGGCCAACCTGGCCCACATATCAAGTTCTGGTCCAGCCAGAACTATACAGTAAGACTCTGCCTCGTAAAACAAAACAAAAGATTAAATTAGTTTAAAATATATACATAAGACACTGGCCAGAATCAAGCATAGTGGCTCACATCTGTAATCCCAGTGTCTTGGTTACTTTTCAACTGCTGTGACAAGACACCATGACCAAGGCAACTTATAGAAGAAAGGATTTATTAGGGCTTACAGTTTCAGAGGGTGAGTCCATGACCACCCTGGTGGGAAGCATTGCAGCAGATAGGCAGGCATGGAACTTGAGCAGTTGCTGAGAGTTTACACCCTAATCTGTATGTAGGAGGCAGAGAAAGCTAACTGGGGATGGCATGGGCTTTTGAAACCTCAAACCCTACCCCAGTGACACTCCTCCTCCAACAAGGCCACATCTCCTAATCCTTCTCAAACAGGTTCACCAACTGGGGCCCAAGCATTCAAATATATGAGCCTATGAGGCCATCCTTCTTCAAACCACCACACCCAGGACCCAGAAGTTCAAGGCAGGAGTTTCATTACAAGTCTGAGCCCAGCCTAGGCTACATCATCAGTTCCAGGACAGACCGGCCTACAGAGTGAGACCCTGCCTCAAAACATTAACAAAAACCTAACCAAAAGAAAGTTGGAATTTCTGCGCTGATACCAAAGAAGACTTCAGAACAAGGAATGTTATCAGTAATAAAGACAGCCATTAAGTAATTATAAAGGGACCAAGTTTTTTTAATGATACAAAAGGCCCAATTTGTGTGTGGAACTAATGCAAGAACTATGATATGTGAAGTAAGAATCTGACAGAACTAAAGTAGAAATAGAAAAATCCACAGTTAGAGACTTCAGGACATTTCATTTTCTTTTTTTCAAATATATTATTAGCATGGGAGTGTATGTCAGGGGTGTGTGCGTGTACCATGGCACACACATGGAGGTCAGAAGACAACTTTGTGGCATCAGTTGTCTCCTTTTGTCTTTATGTGGACCCAGGTTGGGAACTGGATTTAGCGCTTGGTTAGGCCAACAGGTCCTCAGCAATTTCCATATCTTCCAACACCTATAGTGCTAGCTGAGGAAGCAGGTTGGGACCAGGTCTGGCTCAGGGTAGGGCCACAGGTGTGTGGAGATTTCCACAATGCATAGAGAAAGTGGCAGAGCCAGGTAAGAGGCTTTACCTGACACAGGACAAAATCTGAGCCTCAAAAGACTCAAGATGGAACCCCTGATCCTAAACACCAGTCCCACAAAAGGAAATGAACNCCTCAGCACCACGAGGACTTAGGCCTTCACTGAATACTGCAGACATAGTGCCACTGAAAGAAAGGGGGAAAAGATGACTANAATTGTAAAAATAAAGAACACAGAAGAAGGAAAAACTCAGACAATAATCTAACTCGACATGCATGAGTCCCAGCACAGAAACAAGAACGACATGAAAACCCAAGACTGCACGGCTCCTCCACAAATCACTAATCCCAAAATAATGGAACCAAATGAAAAGGACCTGGGAGAACTACCAGACAAAGAATTTAAAAGAATAATCGTAAATATGTCCAAACAATTCNAAGGAGACATGAATGTACTCTAAAAGAACAAAAGCGAAAAGATGAACGAAATGAGAAAGTCAATCCAAGATATGAAAATAGAGTTTCTGTAGAAAACTCAAAATGAAATGATGCTGGAAATGAAAAATGTGTGTGTGTTACTTGTCAACAGCTTCAGTGTGGGCACAAAATGCCATCTAGGCCACAGACAGAATTGCAAGGCAAAGAGGGAAGTTTTGAGATTAAAGAGGCTTCACCAGGGTCCAGTGCCTTGTTATAGAGTCTCACACTGACTTGTACATCTTCTTAACATATTATCACTACAGTAACCAATTACACTCTTGGGTCTTTATTGTTTAATGTTCACTTCTGCCCTACACTGTCAGGCTCATGAGGCCAGGGATCATACAGATCCCCAGCTGGTTCAGGGTGATATGTCATTAGCTGGCTGTTAANAGTCTGAAGTCTTACGGGAGACATTAGTAATAGAAACAATAGTTTATGGTTCCCGGGGATGGGCTAGTGCTTGTCCTGGCCTTCTCCTGGACTGGCCAAACTTCTCTGAGGGCTGATTCAGCAAAGTAAGTTCTATGAGAAGGTGTGGACCTCTGCCAAGCCAGGCTAACCCATCAGCAAACTTCGAGGCAAGCAGCAAAGAAAATATAAAGGGTTTTTGAAGGAGACATTTTATAGAGTGAAGCAGATCTTCAGAAGTTGACTTCAGGACTTACATTTAAAGTTTTTTACTTTTTCTATTTTTAATGAGACTCTTAAGCATCATGTCAGGGTAGCTGGGGCAGCATCCTTATGCATATTCTGAAGAACACGCTCAGGCCAAAACTGCTCTGAGAAGTCTGGATCTCCTCCCACTGACATCTGACCCTTACTCTTAGAGGAAGCATTGGAAGTGAGATAGGAATGCTGGATCATGGACAACTCAGAGCTCAGCAGCTGGACCTGGTCTATCAACAGGAGCTGATTAGCTGCCTGTCTCTGGGGCGAGATGGATGTTGAGCTCCAGAAGAGTTGAGTGAAACACCCTGCAATGAGTGAAACACCCTGCAATGGGCTTGCTGGTTCTGGTCAGCCCATCTGGCATTGTACTTACACTCTGAAANTGGTTGTTTTGCAAGACTGGACACTGAGGTTGGCCATGCCTATGTCAAGGGTTAGCCTGGTTCTCAGGGGTAAAGGTTAGACTCATCTAAACAACAGGGACTAGACATGGAAGAGAGGGGCTGTTAACAGAAAAGAGAGACTAGTCATTTACACAAGAGACTCCATCCTTGATAGGTAAGCATTTAACAACAGAGCTTCAAATCTCATGATAGAATGGGTAGGATCACAGGAGAAACAGACAGATCTACAACCAGCTGGGCATTTCCTATTTTATTTTTCCTGTAGCATTGGAAGGCTGGAACATAATTCATTTTATCCTCGCAAATATGTGGAAGATTCACTTTGCCCACAAAAAAGGGAAATAGATTTTTTTTTTTACTTTGCTAATTATTCTGACTTAGAATTTAATGGGCCTTGGAAATTTTGTCAGGAAAGAAAATCGGAAGGAAACTGACTTTGAGAATAAAAGGAGGGAAGAGAGTTGTGTGTAGAATAAAGGAGGTCAAAGATGGGAGTAGATGTAAGTCTCTCTGCAGGACCATATACCATTTCAATTCAAGAGCTCGGGGGGGGGGGGGGGGCTCACCCGAATGGAAATGTACCCTCTAATAGTGTGTGTCTCCACACATGGAAGAAGCTACCACTATCAAAGAACAGTGCTACAAAGAGGTGGGGAGAGTTACATGGCTTTATCCAACTAAACACACAGCAAAGACAAAGGAGCAGGTAGAAGGAAACAAACAGATAAACAGAAAATGATACTGAAGTAATTCACACAAGACTAGACAGATCATGATCCCTAGGGGAAAATCTATTCCTTTATTCTGCTAAAGTAACTTTATTCTGCTAAAGGAACATAGCGATAAATTGACTCCTAATAACATACTGCTATACCATAGATCAGTGGTTCACTCAGCCCTCATCAGACAAAACATCTTGCAATCGATGGTAATTAACACAGAGATCCACAGGTGGGCAGTGTGTGCAGAGTGAGAGACTTGGGAACACCCTGCCCTAAATGGAATGTCTCCATCACCTCTCCCTTCAAGCCTCAGGGATCTATGCAGAGGAAGTAGAAAGATTCTAAGAGCCAGAGGTAATGGATGACTTCAATGAAACACTGTCTTCCAGACATAATAGGACTGGNGCATCTATGAACTCACAAAGACTATGGCAGNGTTCATAAGACNTGCACAGGTTCAAACCAGACAAAATCCCAGCATTAAGAAGGAGAAGTGGACATCAAGTTTCACCCCTGAACAAGAAGCTATTTGCAGTTGATCCCTGCTGAGAAAGGAGAAATCAGTTTTCTGTAATGGAGTGTCACTGGGTATGTCAACCACACTCAGGGCAGGTCCTGTGCCCGGGAATAGTTGGCCAACACAAAACAGACATTTTTTTTCATGGTGTGGAAGGCTTTTTTTTTCTTTGTTTAGGTATTTTTTTGTCTTGCTGTTTTTTTATTTGTTCATTTGTTTTGATTTTTGTTTTTGTTTTTAGAGAGAGCAAAAGAGAGAACATACAGTTGTGTGGGTAAGGAGGTAGGAATTTCGGGGAAGAGTTGGGGGAGGAGAAAGAATATGATCAAAATATATTGTATAAAAAAACTAAATAAAAAGAAAAAAAGTGATTCACAATAAATATATTACACCTAACGCACCCATTTAATGTCAGAAATAACAGACTGAATAAAAACAAACAAACAACAACACGAAATCCAGCTATNTACTTTAGCTGGGACACCTGGGCTGGCCAAACCCACACTGAAGAGTTGGAAGAAGAGAATAAAAACAAATGTACAAATGTACCTGTCTTAGCCAGTGAGGAGACACCATGACCACAGCACCTCTCAGAAAGGAAAGCATTTAATTGGGCCTGGCTTACAATTTCAGAGGTTTAGTCTATTGTCACCACAGCAAGAAGCATGGTGGTGCACAGGCAGACAGAATGCTGGAGAAGGAGCTGAGAGTTCTACATCTGGATCCACAGGCATCAGGAAGAGAGAGAGATGCTAGGCCNCACTTAGGCTTTTGAAACCNCAAAGCCCACTCCCAGTGACACACTTCCTCCAATAAGGCCACACCTCCCAATCTTTTCAAATAGTGCTATTCCCTAAGTATTTAAATATATGAACCTTTGGGAGTCATTCTTATTCTAACCATTACATTCCACTCTCTGGCCCCCATGGGCTTGTAGCCATATCATAATGCAAAAAATGAATCCAGTTCAATTTCAATAGTCTGTAACAATCTCACCACTGTTTAAAAGTCCAAAGTTCAAAGTCTCTTCTGGCAATCCCTTAACTGTAACCCCATGTAAATCAAAATCAAAAAGCAAATCACATACTTCCAACATATAATGATACAGAATGTGTATTACCATTCCAAAAGGGAGGAAAGGGAGAATAGTGAGGAAATTCTGGACCAAAACAAGACCAAAAACCAGCTGGGCAAACTCCAAATTCTGCATCTCCATGTCTAATGTCAAAGCACTCTTCAGATCTCCAACTCCTTTCAGCTTTGTTGATTGCAACACACTTCTCTCTCTTGGGCTGGTTCCACTCCCTGTTAGCAGCTCTCCTTGGCAGGTATCCCATGACTCTGGCATCTCTAACATCTTGGAGTCTCCAACAAAATCCAGGCTTCACTTTCACAGCTTCACACAAGGGCCTCTATAGGCCTCCACACAGGGACACCCCTGACACATGCCTGGCCTCAGAGGCTTTCCTCAGTCACAGAGGGAGATTCCATAACCCCTTTCTTGTATCTTTGTCTCTAAGACCAGAACAACATGGCCAAAGCTGCCATGTTCCACTGCTTGCTGGGGCTGGAACTTGGCCCCCTAGATCAGTGACATGTGCATCAGCTTTCTGGTGTTGATCATTTCTTTACTGCTTAAGCTGTTCTTTAATTCNTTTCCACAGTTAGAAGCTTAGCTGGGTGGGATCTTGCCCTGAGGTCATTTCCAGGTAATTGGGGGATGGAGACAGCTTTCTTCTACTCATCATGAGCAAACTTCTTGACCACTGGTCACTGGTNCCGTGTGCTACCACACATGGCTATTGTCCTAGAGCTGAGTCAAAGGGCCAGAATCTATCTGTTTACAGGAACCAGAGGCACAGCCTGTTGGTAAGTGGGTTTCTGAGACAGCACCTTAATAAGCTGAGAATTGCCAGGCACGAACTTCCCCTCACTGCTGTGGGTACCATGGCCATAACACT
>LZPO01117060.1:178720-204895 GCA_001675575.1 Neotoma lepida
ACACTGAACTTGATAGAAGAAAAAGTAGGAAAGACTCTTGAACGCATTGGCACAGGAGACCGCTTCCTAAATATAACACCAGTAGCACAGACACTGAGAACAACAATTAATAAATGGGACATCCTGAAACTGAGAAGCTTTTGTATGGCAAAGGACACAGTCAATAAGACAAAACGACAGCCTACAGAATGGGAAAAGATCTTCACCAACCCCACATCTGACAAAGGGCTGATCTCCAAAATATATAAATAAATGCCATTTTAAACAAAGTCTTAAGTCAAGTGGAAGAGTGATTAAGGAAGACATCTTCATATCAACCTCTGGCTTCCACATGTATCTACACAGGAGCACACCTGTACGTACTTGGGGTCTACACAGGAACACACCAGTACATACATTCATCTACACAGGAGCACACCTGTACCTACATTTGTCTACACAGGAGCNCACTCCTTACATATATACACAGAAATTCGGATGCTGTGTGCTCATGTGGGCCTCTAGCCTGAGCACTGTTTGTGTGTTAATCTTCACATTGGCTTAGTGCAATTATTTATTGTCTCTGCTGACGAGGAAACTGAGATGCACAGAAACTAAGTAACCACATAGCTAGAGGCAGGCTTTGGGTTCTCTGCTGGTCCACAGTTGCCCAGCCAGTGGATACAACAAACACGGCAATCCCACCATCACAAACTCCAGAGAGTCAATTACTTTCATTTTTTCTTTAGACAAGGTCTCATGGATGGTTTGAAGTCACTCTGCAGNGCAGGCTGACCTTGAACTTCCCATGAGCTTTCTGTGTCAGCCTAGCCTGCCACATGTTTCTTCAATAAACCATTATTTTCAAGTTCAAATAGACTTGCAAGAGAGTTGCCAAGACTGCAGAATGAGTTTACCCACGTTCTCACCCGACTTCAGCTTGCCTGCTATCCATCTTCTGCGGATAGCTTTGCCAAAGCTCGGACATCAACACTAGTCCATGGCTACAAGCTAAACTCCAGATTTTGTTTGGAATTCATCAGTTTCCCATTTATAGTCATTATTTTGTGCACAAGGTTCAGCCATATTGCATCTACATGCCACGCCTCTGTCTCTGCTGCCCTGACAGTTTCTCAGACCTGCCTGTCTTAGACCACTGTGATGGGTTTAAGACGGCCTCATCAAGGATCCTGTAGAGCGTCTCTCTGTTTGTGATTGCTTGATTGTTTTTTTAGTTTGTTTTCATAACTAAACTGAGTTATAGGTTGTTTTTTTTTTTAATAAAGAATGCCACAGAGCTACAATGCTGTGCCAGGTTATGACAGCCACATTGTTAGTGATGTCAACCTTGGCGTGTCTGTCTTGCCAGGTTTCCCACCAGATGTTACTCTTTGTCCTTCTCCAGAGTCCACCCTTTGGAAANGAGGCACTGAGTCTGACCAACTGAACGGACATGGGAAAGATTCAGTTAAGACTCTTGGAGATGGGAGTATCTTCATCCATGATTTAGGATCCTTCTATAAGGAAGCCTTATCTCTTCTCCTACATTTAATCATCATTCGTTTGCAGTTGCCCCCTCCTGTCACCAGTGAATGCTGAATACATATTTATGATAAAGTTTAATTAAGAAGTGAGGCATGCAAGGCTGGAGATGAATAATAAGAGCATAATAAAACAGAACAGTTGTAACACTAGATTGCAATAAAATTGTCACCCTCACTACTCTTGTGTTTAGCTAAGGGGCACTTGAGATACCACAGCTGTGGACCTGATAACTGAGGTGTCTATAGGTAGCATACACAGCATGGACACACTGGAGAAAAGTTACGTGTCTCAGATAGGATGGGGCAGTACAGTGAGACGACTCGAGATTTCACCACGCCATTTAAAATAGCATGCCTTTAAAACTTAAGAATTGCTTATTTCTGGAATTTTCTGTCTGATATATTTGGTCCATGATTGGCTTCATGGAGCTGAAATCATGGAAGTAAAAATGAAGGAAGATATGTGGGGATATGCACTATTGACATCTATGTAAATTCCACCTTAAATAGTCAATTCTGCTACCTCACTAAAGAACCCTTTGGGACATCTCTGTCTGCACTGGCCTGGATCAGATTTNCTCACATTGTTGCCAGCCTGGCCCTGGTTCATGTCTGCTCCACATCTGAAATGTTTGATAAACCCAGAGGATCCTTCTTCCACACACATTCTGCCTCTTTTTCAATGACAAACTTAATGCTTGCTTCCTATCTTAGGGTTTCTATTACTGTGAAGAGACACCATGACCACACCAACTCCTACAAGGAAAACATTTAATTGGGGTGGCTCACTTACAGTTTCAGAGGTTCAGTCCATTATCATCATGGTGGGGAGCATGGCGGCATGCAGGCAGACATGGTGCTGGCTACATCTTGATCAGAGGGCAACAGGAAAATGGTCTCCNACACTGGGCAGTATCTTGAGCATAGGAAACCTCAAAACCTGCCCCGACAGTGACACACTTCCAACAAGGCCACACCTACTCCAACAAAGCCACACCTCCTAATAGTGTCACTCCCTGTGAGCTTATGGGGGTCAATTACATTCAAACTGCCATACCTCCCCAATAATGAAATGCTAATAGCAAGCCCTGCCCTGGATCCACAAGTTCCACAGCACCAACTGATGCCTGTGGGAGAATTCCTACTGGACTACACCGGGCCTGCCTCCAGAGAGTTAGCACCTAGCCCTAATCCATCTTTTGTTTCTTGGTTACCTTTAGTTTCTCTTGTTGCCCTCTATGTGAATCTTGTCTGAGTCTCCCAAGGATACAAACCTATGCAAAAACTTGGTTCAGAAAACCTGGAAAACTGTGGTACCTGATGAATCGAGAAATTTGAACTTGGCATTGTATTTTTGGATACTTCATTCAGATTGTTTTGAACATATGGAAATCGACTGGCTAAACTGTAAATATAGAGAAAAATAAATATGCCCTGGGCGAAAGGAAAGTGCTTCAGTCCTGAGAGGCTGGATGCCCCTGCAGCCGTGAAAGGCTAGATTCATTCTTAAGGTGCCTCTGAGTCTTCATTCAATGGTCAGGTCCTGCGTGAACCCACACACCCACTGTTATGAATTATTACTCGGGGACCCCTAGGGTATCCTATGCATGCAGGGAGCCATGCTGGCATGCTGGGCAGATGCAGCGGTGGACTGGCGGGCGATCCACTCCATTCCTGCATGGCAGTGGGGCGGCGGGTGGACATTCACAATCCAGACACTACATCCGCACAGAAATGGTTTATTATAATAAAAAGACTAAGAGAAGATAGGAAAGAAGAGGGGGGTGGGTGCACACCTCGTAGGAGCGGAGGGAGAGAGAGAAAAGGGGTGGAGTTTTTCCTTAAGAAGAGGCTTCCACATCAGGATGCAGGGTGGCCCCAATGGGATCAGAATATTAACACCCACACCATGACAACTGGCACTCAATGTGACAGATGCCTATAATCCCACCAGTTCCCTAACACAAAAAAGAAGGACCTAGGCAAGGTGGTGAGCACCTGAAATCACAACACCCAGGAACCTGAGGTAGGAAGGTTTGGGTCCAGCCTGGGCTATATGAAGGGGGAAGAAAATTGAAGGTATCCAAAGAGGGAGTTCACAACTCACTGACTTGAACAGAATCAGAAGACCAAATTCACACAGAATATAACAAATTTCTGCTCTATTCTTTAAGACATTCTATTGTCTGAGGGTGGGGGGCAGGCACAGATTTTTGATTCCTGACTGACACATACTTTTCTTCTAACTCAGTGCAATTCTTAAAGAATTAGTCTCTTCTTATTCAGGAATCACCGATATCAAATCCCTTTCTTTTCTTTTGCACCTTTTACTAGCCAAATCGTCTGACCAAAATATGCATAATCAATGAAATGACTGACTAATTGCAAATTGTCCTGGGACCTGTCATGGGGGTGCAGGTAGGAACAGAACTCCTCTGGAGCTCCAAGTGAACACAGCAGCTTGTTTTAGTTAGGGTTACTATTGCTGCCATGAGGCACCATGACCAAAGCAGCTTGGGGAAGAAAGGGTTCCATTGGCTTACACTTCCACATCACTGTTCATCACTGAAGGAAGTCAGGACAGGAACTCAAACAGGGTAGGAACCTGGAGTCAGGAGCTGATGCAGAGGCCATGAAGGGGTGATGCTTACTGGCTTGTTCCTCATGGCTTGCTCAGCCTGCTTTCTTATAGAACCCAGGACCGCCAGCCCAGGGATGGCACCACCCACAATGGGCTGGGTCCTCCCCATCAATCACTAATTAAGAAANCGCCCCACAAGCTTGTCTACAGCCGGACCTTCTGAAGTGTTTTCTCAATCAAGGNTCCCTCCTCTCAGATGACTTTAGCTTGTGTCAAGTTGACACAAAATTAGCCAGCATGACAAACTTCAGNGGGTGGTNTTGCGGGGTTACAAATGCTGGTTTTAAGAGGGGAACAACAGAAGGAGAAGGTGTGGGGTGCACTGTATAACCTCGGATTCCACACCGCAAGTTGTTCCCACAGTCTCTGGTCCTCACAGCACTAGTGATTACTGGAATATAACCCACTCTGTAAACATCGGGCCTGACAGGATTGCACACTGACGTAAGAGGGTGGACTTGCCTCCCACACCAGGGGCCAGACCAAGCCTGTTTGGTGTGCTTTGGTGGAGGGCTTAGTAGGAAAGGTGTTATTCTTCTCACTGCCTGGCAAACTTCAGACTGACAGGAGCCTCCTCAGAGAGCAGCCTCGGGTATGGCTGGAGTGACTGGTAAAAACNCCAGCAAGGATCTGCTCCTTGAGCTACATCTCTGGCTTCTGGGGTGACCATGCTTGTGACTTCAGTACCTCTCACACTCAGCTTTCACAATCCTTCTTTGATTGGCCAGGAAATTATCCACTCTGCACTTGGTANCCTCATTCTCCAAGGTTCTTGGGCAACACCAAGGTCAGTCATCCCAAGATGTTTTTAGGATTGACAAGGTCATGAGAACCTTGTGAGGAGTTTGTGTGTGTGTGGAGCGGGTGGGGGTTGCCATTTATTGACGTTTTAACCCTCAGCCTTGTAAGCAAAAGTGCTAAGAATGTTCCCCTATGTGTGTCCCAGACAAGGCCCCCTGTTCCCATGGTGGGGAGCTGGGCAGTGGACAATTACAGTGCCAAGGCTGTTCATGAATAGAACACTGACTACACTGTTCACAGCTGGGCCAAACATATGCATAAAAATATAGTATGATGGCCAAGTGTTACGTTGGCAGAGCAAGTCTACTTCAAACACCTTGATGTCAAGTGGCCAAGTTACATCACCAGTACCAGAACTTTTAAGCTCTGGAAAGGACAGAAACTTTATAGACAGCTTAATAAGCAAACACTGGTTTCTTTTACTGTCCTTAGTCAACAGGAAAGAACATGAAGCTGAACTTCAAGAGGCAAGATGCTAAAGTCTACCCACAGGAAGCATGCCCCTGCCTCCCACCATTTGAAGCTCTGACCACCCACAACCAAGCCCACTAGAGGCTACTCCCAGGACTCCACACCACACAGAGCCACAACATCGTTCCACAAACTCAGATTCTCAGCCTTGAATTTGTGGAGTGTGGTGGTTAATCCTTGTCTCTACTTGACTGAGCTAATACCCAGATATTTGGCCAAACATTATTCTGGATGTTTCTTTAAAGGTGCTTTTAGATGTGCTTATGATTTAATGGTCCCTGAGGAGAGCAGATGATCCTGCATAATATAGGTGGGAACCATTTCATCAGCTGTAAGCCTTAGGAGAACAAAGACTGATCCCCTCTGAGTAGGCAGTTCTGTCAGCAGAAGGCCTCCAGATCTGAACCATATAGCTTTGACCTGAGCCTCCAGACAGCCTGCCCTTCAAGTTTGGACTTACCAGGTGTGATAGTTTAAATGTAATTGGCCCCCAAAAGCTCATAGGGAGTGGCACCATTAGGAGGTGTGGCCTTGGAGGCAGTATGTCCCTGTGGGGGTAGGCTTTGAGGTCTCATATATGCTCAAGTCACACCCAGTGTCTCAGTCCACTTCTTGTCACCTTCAGATCAAGAAGTAGAATTCTCAGCTCCTTCTCTAGCACCATGTCTGTTTGCATGCCACCATGTCCTGCCATGATGATAATGGACTAAACCTCTGAAACTGAAAGCCAGTCCCAATGAAATGTTTTCCTTTTTAAGAGTTGCTGTGGTCATGATGTCTCTTTACATGGCCANAATGATTTGGGTCAGTGGTCTCTCTCTTACCATCTTTGGGATTAATAATACCTCCAGCAGTTCTTTTATTATTCAAGAGTGTTTTAACTGTCCTGTGTGTTTTTGTTTGTTTTTGTATTTCCATATGNANTTGAGAATTGTCAATAGAAACCCTAACTAAGACATTATATGTACTAGACACTTAAAATAAATCCAATCTTCATCAACAGATAGACCCCCAACTGATACATAATGAATCTCTATTTCCCTGGGAGGCTTGTAGAATTTTGTGGAGGCTGTTTTCCTAACATGTCATTTGACTTCACAAATTCTCAACAACTCATGCTTTGCTCAGAGTCTTCTGACTCATGACTTTAATTTAAAAACACTATTCTCATCCTACACAAGGTCTCACTCATCCTAAAGCATGGCAACCCTACACTTTCTCCACTGCTTACAGAACGTTCAATCTCCTTCATTCCTGGATCTCCAGCCTGGGCTAGTTGTAAAGAAAACAATGGGGACGCATGCAATGAACCTCTTCTTGGATCTTCAAATCCTTGGGCTCCTGGGGTCTTAGTTGCTGTTCTCTTCACTGGATCCAAAATACCCGACAGAAACAAGGATAGGAGGTTTGTTCAGGTTCATGGATTCAGGGAGTGTGATCCATCGTGATGGGGAAGGCAACGTGGAGCACCTTCGTCTGTGGTAGTGGGAGCGAGAAGTGCTGGCTTGTTTATATGCTAGTGGACAGAAAGCAATGCACGGGCCAGAACCAGAAGTAGGTGCAACCGTCCAAGGCATCTCACACTGACCTGACAGCCTCCTAGGGTCTCTGAAGCCTTCAAAACAGTCATGAGCTACAGACCAACTGTCTTAGTTAGTTTCCATTGCTGTGACAAAACACAATGACCAAAAGGCAAGTTGGGGAGGAAAGGGTTCATTTAACTTATTAGTCCACATCACTGTTCATCATCAAAGGAAGTCAGGACAGAAATCTGGAGGCAGAAGCTGATACAGAAGCCATGGAGGGGTGCTGCTTACTGGCTTGCTCCCCATGGCTTGCTCCTTTGGCTTACTCAGCCTGTTTTCTTATAGAACCCAGGAGCCAGCCTATGGTGATATTTTATTCGTGTCCCCCCAATAAAATTTATCTGAGGATCAGAGGAAAAAGGTCAGCCACTATTAGTAAAAACAGAAGTCATACAATGTTAGCACATGCCCTTAATCCTATCACCTGGCAGGCAGGGTCTGTCTGGATCTCTATGAGTTCAAGGCCACACTAGGGAACATAGCCAAGCGTGGTGACACACGCCTTTAATCCCAGCACCAACCATAGAGNTCTGGAGGTCTGTGCAGACAGACAGGAAGTGAGGTAGCTTGGCAGAGAGAGGAAATGAGTTAGCAGAATAGAAAGATATAAAAACCTGGGTAGGAGAGGAAGTCGCTCTCTCTTTGGAAGCTGCAGCATTGATGAGGTGAGGAACAGCCGTTCCTATTACTCTGATCTCTGTCAGATTTTCACCCCTATTTCTGGCTCCATGTTTTTTATTTAAAAATACCATTTAGAGATTCGTTTACACCAGCCTAGGGACTGTCTCTTATACACATCTAGATGTGTATAAGAGAAGGGAACATAGCCAAGCGTGGTGACACACGCCTTTAATCCCAGCACCAACCATAGAGNTCTGGAGGTCTGTGCAGACAGACAGGAAGTGAGGTAGCTTGGCAGAGAGAGGAAATGAGTTAGCAGAATAGAAAGATATAAAAACCTGGGTAGGAGAGGAAGTCGCTCTCTCTTTGGAAGCTGCAGCATTGATGAGGTGAGGAACAGCCGTTCCTGTCTCTTATACACATCTAGATGTGTATAAGAGACAGGGTCTAACCCCATCCACTGAAGTAGATGGGCTCATTCTGACTCCACTGATTCATCTCCAGGAGAGCAGAGGCTTTGGTTTCTGGTCATGGGCATTAAGTGGAGATGCCAACTGGAGATGCCAACTCTCATTTCTCTAATTCTGATTTCAGCATATATGCACCTTATTGCCATATTCTTTCTTATTTAGCCAGTTTCTTCACCTATGAAATGGGCACAGTCACCTTGGTCACATTTGTTCACTAGAGTCTTTGGCGCTATATTCTTCAGTCCCTATAGAAGAAGNGTGCCTGTCACTGAATGTCTTCATCTAGACTTTACAGAGTGCTATGAGGTAAGTATTTAATTGCTGCACAAATGGTAGGGCTGGCATGGTTCTAGAAACCTCCCTGATGTTACAGATTTCATGTCATGGACCTAATGCTATGTCCCTTAAAATCCATGAGACAGCATACTGGAGTGCTAGTCCCCACAGAAGTGATGTGAGGAGTTGGGACATTGGAAGATGATAAAGATGTGAAAGTGGAGAGATCATGGATGAGATTCTTGCCTTTATAAAAAAGTCCCCAGGGACATCCAATGCCCCTTCTGCCATGTGACATTACAGTGAAAACATCTTCGTTGTCAATCACCAGAACCTGGACTGCCTCACCAGCACTGAACTTATTAACACTCCAGATCTCGGACTTTACAGCTTCCAGAACTGGGAAGAATAAATTCATTTTATTTGCAATAACTAGTTGATGCTGTTTGTTATAGTGACTCGAACAAACTAAAATAGCAAGGAAGCACAATTTTGGCTGTCATGTTTGAATCAAAGAAGCCTAAAATATTGATTATTGAACTGCACTTCTCCTGAACATACATTAAGCAAGGTCCCACGGGGCCCAGCAGGACTGAGGTGACAGTAATTGGAAGATGTGGACCTTTTGTTTTCCCAGACACAGTCTCACACTATAGCTCAGGCTAGCCTGGAACTTACTACATAGCACAGGCTGGCCACAAACTCATGATTTTCCTGGCTCAGTCATCCAAACCCTGGGATTACACGTGTGCAGTACCACATCCAGACAGAACACTTTTAACACTTTCAACAGGAAAAGCTAAAGCGGGCAGTAAGAATGGAGGGAAGTGTGGCCAGGCATATTGGTACATCCTGCAAATTGTCCTCTGACTTCCACCTGCCATGACACGACAGAGCAGGTGGACACACACACACGCGCACACACACACACACAAATAAATAAATAAATGCTGAAAGAGAAAGTGGAGTGTTCTAATGTGGAATGTGAGGCACAAGACCAATAGATCAGAAGAACAGTTGCTTCTATAAAGACAGTTCATTCTCACTGAAGGTACCTCATCACATAAAAATGCCATGTGAGCTCCAAAATAACACTGAGGAAAGTATCAATGCCTACAGTTTGCAATTGAGGAAACCACTGACTTCATAATATTACTTATGAGGATTGCTGTATTTTCCAGAATATTGAAAAAAAAATATAGATTTCAAGTGCCATGAGAATTTCACTAGCACTAGTCACTGACAGTGACACAGTAAGGTGGCAGGTCTGACTCTTCCAGTGATTTAGAAAAAACAAAAATGTAATGACTTGGAAAAGGTAGGTGAAGCCACATCTTTTTAAACATTCACTTAGCAAATTTCCATTTGCAAACCCTTTGATAGTTCATCCTATCTAATAAAGGCTGGATCATGAAACACCTAACTAACCCTTCACTCATCCATTGCAAAACCCAAGTGCATCATGGAACGCAAAATCCAGTTGTTGCTACAGAAGCGGCCTTGCGGATCATCATGCAAATGACCTGAGTAAACACCCAAGCTAGGAGTCTAGTCCATGCCTGCCTTTTCTCCGTCAGGATGTCTAGCAGACGCTTGAGGGTTAGCTCACACTGGAGAGGGACTAGTCTTTCCACATCATTCCTTAAGGCAGGTGTGAGAGACAAGAGAGAGGGAAATGGGATGAGATGGTGTGAGGTACTTTCCATCCATGACTGCACTCCAGAAGCCAAGAGCTTTCCCCAACATGCCTTTGGATGTCCAATCCCTTTGGGAAAGCAGCCGGTCCTGCTGATAGGGGCTCATCGGGGTTCTCCCACCTTCCCCTTCCAGTCTGTCATAAATTATGACACAGGCAGACGTGTTTGAGTGCCTTAACTTCCCTCTTTTGCCTAAGCCACTGTCAATGACAACTCCAACCCTATTAGAAGGGGAAGGATTCCCTTGATTGTTAGCCAAGTTCTCAAGAAAAAGCTCACAGTATTGAGCTTGCTCACATTTGCTCAGGAGCCTGGGGATCAGCATCACTTGGACTACAAAACACAATAGNTTCAAACCCCCCCCCACTTCCCAGCAATGGCGAGAACTCCCCAGAATGACCTTGGATGGGAAGCTGCTGGTTTCTGTGGCTTTGACCAAGATAACATGATATGGTCAGCAAGAAAACAAGAGTGACAAGCAAGCTTACATGGGATCAAGGCAGCCCAGAAAGGTGTCCTAAGGCTCAACCCTCAGCCAGAGTCTGCATGCCTTCTCCCACCGTCTGCCCATTGCCACTGTCACAAAGAGCAGCAGAGAAAGGAGAGTCAGGTGGAACATCTGCCAGTTAGCAGAACATAGCCAGCGTCTCCAGGGAAAATGAAAAAGTCCCTGGAGTTTCCAACAGCAAAGGACGGAAGGGACAGGCAAAGGTTTTGTTCAGAAAGTTCTGACAGAAAGACAGGAAGGCATCAGCTGACCACCACNAAGGCTGTCTGTGCTCTGCACATCAAAAACCCTTTCTTCTCGATGCACAGATAATAGCCACCAGGGCTAGAATGGACTCTGGGCCAGTCATGTGAAATTCTTTTGCCGTGGGTACCATGAGACTGATCAAAACAGGATATACTCACTGGTAGGATCATCACATACACACATCCACATTCACACACACTCACATACTCACATATACACTCTCACACTCATACTCACAAGCACACACACACACACACACACACACACACACACACACGCATTCCCCACTTCTTCTCAAACCTCGTCCTTGGGATCCCCAAGTTCTGCTGAGGAACTCCACTTCCAGTCTAACCGTTTCCAGCTGAGGGCTCTTTCACCTCTCAAGTCCCCCTAAAGGTATATTTGCCAACGCCATTATTATTTTTCTTTTTCAGACAAGGCCTCACTCTGTAACTCAGGTTGGCCTGGGACTCACTATGTAACCCACAGTGGTCTTGAACTTACAGTGATCCTCTTGTCAAGCCTCCAAATGCTGGGATTGCCATGTGAGACATCACACCTGACTTAGGGAACACGTCAGGGAAGGAAAGGACCCTGTAAACATTTAGTGGACAGTTGACTAGCTAGCCTATTATGCCTGGTATTATCAGATCAAAATGAGAACCCTGCTCCTAGCCCAGGGTACTGTCTTCTAGAAAAGCTAAGACATGTGCCTAAGGTCAGATGCAGTTATTATCAAGGCTAGGACCCCTGACTGCTTGGGGTAGTGAATAATGATGGCTTATCTATTGGGTGTTTACTATGCCGGACACTGTTCCCAAGTGCTTTACCTAAGTGGACACACTTTTTCCTCAAAGCCATGCTCTGAGATGGGGTCAGGGGTGAGGTTACCCCAATGCCATGTAAGAGAACGGAGGGAAAATGAGGCTGTCTCCCATGAAGACTCCATGGCTAATCCGTGGTGAGGCTGGGGCATGATGCAGGTGGTCCAGTGTACAATCACCATCCATAGTCCCAGGGCTTCAGCAAAAAGCAGCACCAGGATTTTTATTTTTCATTCATGGTCCAGCTTTTATTTTAAGCTTTGTGGTGGTGTTGATTTTCACCGTTCCTGACTGGGTCCTCTATCTTCTATGGTTATTTACAAAATTCAAAATATTTATTTTACTAGCCACGGTTTCATCTGATTTTAAGGCAGCCTGAGGAAGTAAACCAGGCACAAGGAAAGAAAGAACAAGGCCACTGGGCAGGCGTCTACCAGCACTGGCGGCCTTGGAGTACTGTGATCTAAAGCTTTGTCCTCTTCCTGGGACAGCTGGCTCCAGCTCCGTTTGCTCTTCCTCAGACCTAGAGTGACTGAGGAAGCCAGATCCTTGCCCTCCAGTTTGAGGAGCCCCTGTAGCCTCTGTGATGTGGGACTCCTTACCCACACGCTCATTTTATTAGGCAGTTACAAAAGCATACATTTGGGCATGTATTTATCCAATCTTAGATAGTAGGATGAGGCAATCCAAAATCCCCAAGCATCATTCCAGCTCCTGAATTGCTTCATCCATCTTCCCTCCGGCTTCTTGTTCCACTTTCTTAATGAAGATTATGTTATTTTACTGTTTCATTTTAATTTTTAAAAAAAAGGGCTGGGCTACCAGCAGCTGGTACTTCTATCCTACTAATAACCCTAGGCCTCTTTGTGTGGCCTTCTGTGTAGCCTCAGACTCCAAAGTCATCTGGTCCAATCTACAATTCCCATCTTGTCTTGGTGGAAATCTCTCCTGCCAGAAATGGCTGCCAAGATCTGGAGATGACCTGGTTGTTTAGGCAACATTCAGGAGGTGATTCTGGGGCAGAAAAAAACAGTTCCAATTTCCTTTACCTCTTCCTCCAGGGTCTGGAAAGAACTTGTCTCTTGAGTCTTTGTAGCAAACAGAATTATTCTAGAGTAGAAGTAAGTTCACACATCAGCCTAGTCAAGCATACAGACACAGCATATAGTACACATTACTCTTCATACATCACATTCCAAAAAGCTCTGAAGGGGGGCTGGTGTTTGTTTTGACTCTTTTGCTCTTTTNGGGGGGCCACCACCCAGCTCCCAAATAAATCACACACAGAGGCTTTTTATTAATTAGGAATGCCCGGCCTTAGCTTGGCTTGTTTCCAGCTAATATTCCTTAGCTTGAATTATCCCGTCTACCTTTGGCCTCTGGGTTTTTCCCATTCTCTTACTTCTGTAAATCTTACTCTTTCTCCGTGGCTAGTTGTGTGGCTGTGTGGCTGTGTGGCTGTGTGGCTGTGTGGCTGTGTGGCTGTGTGGCTGTGTGGCTGTGTGGCTGTGTGGCTGTGTGGCTCTGTGGCTGTGTGGCTCTGTGGCTGTGTGGCTGTGTGGCTGTGTGGCTGACCCCTGATGTCCTCTCTTTCTCTGGCTCCTAGATCTCTCCTCCCAGATGTCTATCTATCTCTCGGCCTGCCAGCCATGTCCATCCTTTCTCCTGCCTTGCTATTGGCCATTCAGTTCTTTATTAGACCATCAGGTCTTTTAGACAGGCACAGTAACACAGCTTCACAGAGTTAAACAAATGCAACATGAACAAAGGTAACACACCTTAAAATAATATTCCTCAACAGAGGACAAAGAGATTGTGTGGAAAGGCACCAATTTATCTCAGTTTGATTTAGTGCTTTCCCTGTCTTCTGATTACTCTGAGTCAAGCCCAAGAGTCCTGCCCATGATATGTTTCACATTTCTTTGANGACATAAGATGTTCATGAATGGCATAACACTCATGTATTCAGGTATTCAGAAGTGGGCACCTGGGCTCGTGAATGGGCTCACTTGTATTGGACTCTTTCAAACACAAGAGGCAAAATTCTAAAAGAAAGAAGGGATGTGTTACTCCAGAGATGGAGAAGCACAGAGATAGCACTTGCCTCGCAAGAACAGCTAGAGTTAGGAGGTACTATGATGGATGGGGAAATGCCCTCTCTGCTGACTCAGTTTCCCAATGTCAACCTTCAGAGGGACCCAGTCTTCCTACTATGGGAGCATCCTCTAAATGGCCATAGTGGGGAGGCAAGACAAGACTGGTGTTGACTCCTACCNTGGACTGAATGCTCATGTTCCCCTAAATTCATACGTTTAAGTCTTTTCCTACACCCAAAATGATGGGGCACGAAGATGGGATCTCTGAGAGGTAATTAGGTCACGAAGGTGGAGAGCTCGTGAATGGGATTAGTATCATCAACCAGCACCAATAGAGACCCTTTGTCTCTTCTATCGTGTGAGAACAGAACAACCAGGTACCATGTGTGAACCAGAAATCAGTCCTCAGCAGATACCAAATCTACGGGTGCTTGGTCTTGTACTTGCTGGCCTCCAGAACGGGAAGCAACAACCCTACTGTTTCTATACCACTTAGAGCAAGATATTTTCTCATAGCAACTCATCATCAATACACGTGACGTCACCCAGGCCCCACATATTCCAGAGGCAGCGAAGGGATTTTCTTAGGGCTTCCCTGTATCAGAACNTCAACGTAGAATGGTGACTCGGACTTTCTCCATCTCTGGGGCAACACATCCCTTCTTTCTTTCNGTTTCTGCAGACATTTTGCCTTTTGAATTTGAAAGAAAACTGTTCCGGACAAGTTAACCCAAACATGAGTTGAGAGTGCCCACCTATGCNTATCCACAACCTGGGATCTCACAACCAATCACTGTGCAGGAAGGTGGGGCGAGGGCTGGGTTAATTTAAGATGTAAGAGCTAGCTAGCGAGAAGCCTGCCAGGGCCATAGTTTAAAATGATATAAGCCTCTGTGTGTTTATTTGGGTCTAAGTGGGCCGTGGGAGCCGGGCGGGGAAACCGGACAAACTTTTGTCTACAAATGGCGCCCATACGTGGTGGCAAGAGTTTCCACCTAAAACCTGACAGGATTTAATAAGAGATTCTAAAATGGAGNGAAAAGCAGCTTTCTACTTCATGTCTCATGCGGGCCGCGAGACGCCACAGCTTGAGCACATTATGGCGATTCCCGCTGTGGTACACAGTCACGTCTACAAGCCACACAGTACTCTGCGCTGTCTCTTATACACATCTAGATGTGTATAAGAGACAGAGATAATAAAGGTAACATAAAAAATAAGCCATGTAAAGATGGATATTACACAGAGAATCTGGATTGTGTTGTTTTTGGGATTTTTAACTACAGAGAGACATTTGATTGTAAAAACTGCTGAGATAAATCAATATATACATTTTAAAGGTATCTCGATTTCAAAATTTATGTCTAAGGATACATTGTTTTGGAAAAAGGGTTCTGATTTTATTTCTACAGAGGATGAGAACCTGTGGATTGATTCCAGGCTAATATGGTTTGACCAGTCAAGACCCCCTGAGAGGCCCAAATGATCTAACATCCAGAACGGCTTCAAGACAACGGGCACCGACAATGCAGCTACTCCAGTCAGGACTTGACCATAATTCTTAATTTTCTCAGGATCCCCATAAGAATACAGCGCCCCCTCTATCAGCAGGAAGTAGCCTAGAACACTGCGCCCACATTCCAAAAAAATGGATTATGGATGTTTGTCTTTGTTTAGATTGTTGGTTACAAATTGTTATTAAACATAGTCAATCTCTTTCTAAAAAAAGAAAGGGGGATAGGATATAAAAATGTAGGATACAGCCGGGTGGTGGTGGCGCACGCCTTTAATCCCAGCACTCGGGAGGCAGAGGCAGGCGGATCTCTGTGAGCTGTCTCTTATACACATCTAGATGTGTATAAGAGACAGGCTATTGGCCATTCAGTTCTTTATTAGACCATCAGGTCTTTTAGACAGGCACAGTAACACAGCTTCACAGAGTTAAACAAATGCAACATGAACAAAGGTAACACACCTTAAAATAATATTCCTCAACAGAGGACAAAGAGATTGTGTGGAAAGGCACCAATTTATCTCAGTTTGATTTAGTGCTTTCCCTGTCTTCTGATTACTCTGAGTCAAGCCCAAGAGTCCTGCCCATGATATGTTTCACATTTCTTTGACGACATAAGATGTTCATGAATGGCATAACACTCATGTATTCAGGTATTCAGAAGTGGGCACCTGGGCTCGTGAATGGGCTCACTTGTATTGGACTCTTTCAAACACAAGAGGCAAAATTCTAAAAGAAAGAAGGGATGTGTTACTCCAGAGATGGAGAAGCACAGAGATAGCACTTGCCTCGCAAGAACAGCTAGAGTTAGGAGGTACTATGATGGATGGGGAAATGCCCTCTCTGCTGACTCAGTTTCCCAATGTCAACCTTCAGAGGGACCCAGTCTTCCTACTATGGGAGCATCCTCTAAATGGCCATAGTGGGGAGGCAAGACAAGACTGGTGTTGACTCCTACCATGGACTGAATGCTCATGTTCCCCTAAATTCATACGTTTAAGTCTTTTCCTACACCCAAAATGATGGGGCACGAAGATGGGATCTCTGAGAGGTAATTAGGTCACGAAGGTGGAGAGCTCGTGAATGGGATTAGTATCATCAACCAGCACCAATAGAGACCCTTTGTCTCTTCTATCGTGTGAGAACAGAACAACCAGGTACCATGTGTGAACCAGAAATCAGTCCTCAGCAGATACCAAATCTACGGGTGCTTGGTCTTGTACTTGCTGGCCTCCAGAACGGGAAGCAACAACCCTACTGTTTCTATACCACTTAGAGCAAGATATTTTCTCATAGCAACTCATCATCAATACACGTGACGTCACCCAGGCCCCACATATTCCAGAGGCAGCGAAGGGATTTTCTTAGGGCTTCCCTGTATCAGAACTTCAACGTAGAATGGTGACTCGGACTTTCTCCATCTCTGGGGCAACACATCCCTTCTTTCTTTCNGTTTCTGCAGACATTTTGCCTTTTGAATTTGAAAGAAAACTGTTCCGGACAAGTTAACCCAAACATGAGTTGAGAGTGCCCACCTATGCATATCCACAACCTGGGATCTCACAACCAATCACTGTGCAGGAAGGTGGGGCGAGGGCTGGGTTAATTTAAGATGTAAGAGCTAGCTAGCGAGAAGCCTGCCAGGGCCATAGTTTAAAATGATATAAGCCTCTGTGTGTTTATTTGGGTCTAAGCAGGCCATGGGAGCCGGGCGGGGAAACCGGACAAACTTTTGTCTACACTGAGGGCTACTGCGATTGGCCAGGCCTGGGTCCCATATGCATCCTGGTGACCCGGCAGCCACAGGACTATTGAAATTTTGGAGTTAAGCAACTACACTTCACGCCACCCGGAGGAAGCGGAAGTGATATTGTTGCTAGAAGGCAAAAGGCCACCAGGCAGAAAAACCACATGTGTTTTTTGTTCATTACTGTGTCTAAGAGGCCGTTTGAAGCTCAGACTGTATTTCCCAATAAAAGCAATCCCTTAGATCTCTGTGGTGTTTTATGAGGCAATGTTTTATCCATGCTGTCATTTGATCCCCTCAGAAGCCCACAAGGTAGATAGGATAGGTCACTCCCCCTCAGCTACATCACTCCCTACTGTAACCTAGCCCCATGGTCATTCTTTCTCAGCACAGAACTTCTATGACACCCTGTTAATCCTCGGATTCCGAGGAGGAGGAAGTGTAGATGGGAAGATCTCCATGAATGGAGTAGTATGTCATGGTGAGTGCCTACTGGGCCATTTCCTCACCTTCTCCTCAGGCTTTTCCTGACCCTCTCACAGGCATCTAGTGTGGACAGAAGGCCAAGGCTGCAACCAGGGTTGTGCAAATGCTGCCTGAGGCAGAGGGTATAGGGTGAGACTTAGGATAGATGAGGAGAGCAGACGTGATATCAGAGCCCAAGTGAGCAGAGCTACAGAAACTCGAGGAGGGTGGTTTGGGGACATACTTAAAGGCNGGGATTTATTCAGTCGCTAAGTGATTGCTCAATAACCGCCCCCTCCTAGAAATCCCAGTTGATTAAATGCTGCAGGACCAGACGCCTGTTTCCTCTGAGGAATGGAATGAGCACGTGGGTGGGGAACATTACAGGCAGAAGGAAATTCGGAGAGTTCAGACGAAGTAGGAAGTTGAAACCAAAGGTGACACAAGGACATACGAGTGATATGGAATATTGGGGTGTCTTTCTCAGGGAGCAGGGATTCCAGAACCTCGATGGCCACCAAAGTCACCCTGAGCCCAGTGGGTTTTGAGTTCTTAACTCACTAATTTGAAGAATGATATTCACAGGCTACAAGGGTGGATTTTGGAGAGAAATTTATTATAGATTCATAGATAAGAATGAAGGAAGAAGAGAGAGGGAGGGAAGGAGGGAAGGATGGCAGGGTGGAGGGAGAGAGAAAGAGTTGGGGAAGCATAGAGCTCCTACAGAGCTGAAGGGACCCCAGAGGGTGCCAATGAGCTTCTACTCTGGAGACTTTTTGAAGGACTTATGGCAGAAGCTAGGGTGAGACATGGAAAGGGGGTGAGTCACCCTGCCTGGTTGGCCATACTAGGTGTCCAGGGGTACCCTCTTGAGTCAGTACCATCAGTCACGTTGATGCCTCCAACCTTCTGGCAGAGGTGCTCACTTAAAAGACAATAAAGGCACAGGAAGAAGAATTCTGTGGGCATTCTTGGTCTCCAGCAAGGACATTCTAGGAACTGCTGCTTTGGAGTCCTTGCCCCATGACCAGTTTCTATTTCCTGTTCTGATCATAATACCCAGGGATTCACAGAAATGGTGGGGAAGAAACTGATATCCAAATGTATATGATGCTGTTGGATCAAATCCTGTCTAGCGGTGGAGAGCTCTGCTCAGCAGCATGCTATATACCCCAGATGCCTCAGTTCCCTGTGACCACATACCCAGTACCAAGTCTTAGCCCGTGTTCAGGCCTTAGATCCTGGCCATGGTGAGGTGAGGATGGGTGGTAGGAATAGAAATGAGGAGCCCCTTCAAGGGGGGCTCTGCACATCACTGGGGAAAGAACAAAGGGAGAGACAGGAACCATAGGGGCCGTTTTCACACACACACACACACACACACACACACACACACACACACACGTAAGATGAATCTTAAATAGTCTTATTAATAAAAAACTCAGGGCCAGATATTTCGGTAAATTCTGAAAGGTCAGAGAGACAGAGCAAGCCACAGCCAACCTCACTCTGCCAACTCCTCAGCTGATCTTGTTTCCTCAGACTGCAGGCTTCTGAGTCCTTACCAAATGAATCTCAGCTGAACTGCTGCTCAAAGCCTCAAAGCTTAAAAAGGCCTCTAGTTTCTGGTTCTCACGTCTTATATACCTTTCTGCTTCCCGCCATCACTTCCTGGGATTAAAGGCATGTGTCTTTCCCAAGCAAGACATAGATCTCAAGTCCTGGGATTAAAGGTGTGTGCCACCACACCTGGCTCTGTTTCCAGTGTGGCCTTGAACTCACAGAGATCTGGATGGATCTCTGCCTCTGGAATGCTAGGATTAAAGGCATGTGCTACCACTGCCTAACCTCTATGTTTAATCTAGTGGCTGTTCTGTTCTCTGACCCCAGATAAGTTTATTGGGGTACACAATATCTTGGGGGACACAATATCACTACACACACACACACACACACACACACACACACACAAAGTTCAAAGTAACCAGAGAAGAGGAAAGAAAAGGAGCACCCTCCCTCCCCATGGCACATGGTACCAATAGCCCTGGAAACCGCCCAAACATTTGACCTTATGATTTTGCTACAACATAATCAATATATATACAAGAATGTCATCAGGGCATACTTTATACTAAAATAAAAACTAAACTAATTGAGGGCTGGAGAGATGGCTCAGTGGTAAAGAGCACTGGCTACTCTTCCAGAGGACCCAGCTGCAGTTCCCAGCACTCACATGGTAGCTCACAGCTGTCTGTAGCTCCTGGCCTCCTTGAGCACCAGGTGCACACATGGTGCACATATATATATATGCAGGCAAAATACTCGTATACATAAAAATAAATTTTAAAAGTTTGAAAAAAAAACCTGAATAGTCAGATCAAGGCATGAAGTTCTAGATGGAAGTAAATTACATCGCAGCCATTATAAACCAGTGACAGATTTCCGCTTCATGAAAAAGTGCTTGCAATGCACCAATATTTATAAGCAAATTCAAAACTGCCAGCAGCTAGATGACTCCAAGCAGAGGGCTCTGGAGGGCAAGACAGCAAAATGTCTGCTTTCTCCACATGATTTGCTGAGTCATGAATTTTTTGCCTCTATTTTTTTCCCAGTATTTTCTTTTTACAAATTTACTACATTTATTTACTTCTTTGTATGAGGGGGTGTGTGTATCCATGCACATGCACGTGTGCAGTCGTGTGTTGTGTGTGTGTGTGTGTATGTGTGTATGTGTGCTAGTGCCACAGGCACAGGGTGTATGTGGAAGTCAGAGGACAACTTTTAGGAGTCCTTTCCTTCCATCATGTGTGTCCCGGGTATTGAATTCAGGACAGCAGGCTTGGTGGCAAGCTCTTTACCTGCTGAGTCATCCCATAGTCCTATTTCTGAAATATTTTATAATTAACACGTGCCTTTTGATTTAAAAAGTAACAGCATAGTCNCTCTCCATTGAACATCTGTTTTTAAGGATTCTCTGCTGCCACAAGACAAACTTCAGCTCTCCACTGTGGAGTTCACGACCTTTCACAATCGGTACCCAATATAGCCTCCTGCTGTCCGCTTTGCTCCTAGGGACCCCTGCTCAGGCTGGCCAATAGTCACAGTCCAGACGAGTTCAGTTCAAAATTCTTCTGACCCTGAAGGCAAGGAAGGCAAGTCCAGTCAATTCCTCCCATCCACTCATTTATCAACCCCTAATTTATTCATTTCTATTCATTAGTTTTTCAATCTATCAGAAAATGTTACTGAGAAATACATGAGCATCTCCAAGCATGTGCCATATGTGGGAGTGTAAGAANGCACAAGTGTCTGGCTTTGGGAGACACACAGCCTCCTGGGAGAAGCAAGTAAACACAGCAGCAAGACAATAAAAGGCAAGGCCAGCTTGGCTGTATCCTCACCACACACACACTTCCGTACCTTCATTTGGAGTCTGGCCCATGGCAAGCTAGATTTACAGAATGGCATGATAGTTACTTAGTCAACATTTCTAATTCCNGACACCCGTGAATTCTTCCCACATCAGCCAGTTCTTCAACCCTCTGACCACTAAGTCAATTCCATTCTGACACTAACCCCTAGAGTGAGCTCCAGACCCAGCAGGCTTAGGGCTCAGCTCTGCAAGTCCCTCCTCCCACTTCCAACACCATCCACACGCTGAGGTTCCCATTCCTGCATCTGATAAACTGGAGCACCCCACGGCTCCCTCCTCCATTTTCATCGTTTTCCTGAATAGCCCAGGAAGAGGTTTTTTTTACATTTACTGGTTTATTATAACAAGACAACTGAAGACCAGCCAGATGGAAGAGAGGCACAAAGGAAATGCTACAGCCAGGCCGTGAAGATCTCATGCTAACACAACACTCAACATGTCCATTGATCCAGTTCTCTGAAGCCCAGGGTTAGATTATAGACAAGTAGATCACTGACCACCCAAGAAAATCAAGTTAAAGGAGAAAAGATTAATCTGGCTTCCTGGTTTCAGAGGGGTGAGTCCATGCTCACTTGGCCCTGTGCACTTGGACAGAGCATTGTGATGGTGGAAGGTACAGCAAGAGCTGTACCCATCATANCAGACAGGAGGTAGATAGTGCAACCATGGATAATATATCCCCAAGGATGTGTCCCCAGTAACCTACTTCCTCTATCTAGGTATCACCTCCTAAAGTTTTCATAACTTCCCCGTAAATAGGTTAATCAGCTGGCAATTAGGTATTCAAAACATAGCTTGCAGTGGGCATTTCATATTCAAACACTTGTCAGATACATGGGTATGCCTTCTGTGGTGGTTTGAATAGGAATGCCCCCATAAACTCATGTGTTTGAATGCTTGGCCCATAAGGAGTGGCACTATTAGGAGCTTCGGCCTTTTTGGAGTAGGTGTGGTCTTGTTAGAGGAAGTGTGTCACTGTGGGGATGGACTTTGAGGTCTTATATGCTCAAGGTAGGCCTAGTGTGGGAAAGTCTCCTTCTGCTGCCTGCAGATCCAGATGTAGCACTCTCAGCCACCTGTCCAGCACCATGGCTGCCTTCATGCCACCACGCTTCCCACCATGATGATAATGGACTAAACCTCTGAAACTGGAAGCCAACCTGGATTAAATGTTTTCCTTTATAAGAGTTGCATGCTCATGGTGTCTCCTTACAGCAATAGAACACTGACTAAGGCACCTTTGAAGTAGATCCCTCATCTTAGTCAAGCCTCAGATGACTTGGCCCTACCAACATCTCTCTGCAACCTCATGAAAANCACAAGCTAAAACTATCTGCTAAGCTGCTTCTGGGTTCCCATTCCACAGAAGCATAGATAAAACAGGATCATTAGTAAATGAGTAGATTTGGGGGTGACNGATCATGTACCCTTAGATAATAGAAACTATTACAGAGAGGCACTCCTAGGAGGTAATGCACTTGTATTCAAGATCATCAGGGTGAGGTAGGGTCAATGTAGGGCAGATTGAGGATGGAGTAGCAGAGACCACACCAAGTCTCTGAGAGACCTGCAAGCTGCAAAGGGTTTAGAGCAAAATTACCCGATCACATTTATACTAACAGTATTCCTCTGTGACACTAGGTAAAGACAAATGCAGAGCAGTATTTGAAGCAGGGATACTGCTTTGAATAACCAGGACACAGGTGCCTGGTGCAAAGCAAGAGCTACTAGTGGCCTGTCCCAGAAGGTTGAAATTGGCCATGTCAGGCTGGTTCCAAGACAGAATCAAGACTTGCTGAGGTGGGGTAGAAGAATCAAGACCCACTTTAAGGTGCTGGCCCAGATAACAGAGTTGGGCTACCATATACTGGGGAAAATATTGGTTGGAAAGTCACCCTAATTTTCACTAAATAATGACACAATTCATAAAACACAAAATTAGCTTATAGGGAATCTGAGGGTCCCACTATGCGGTCACCACTTTGGATTACAAGCTTGTGGGTCCTTCTTGTTCCTTGCCTACATCATGGGCTTTCCTGAGTAACTGTCCCTGTGAAATGGTGGAGAGGAACAATGACTGTGGAAGGGAACAATCAGAGATAATACCAACTGCTGGAGGGGCAAGAGGTTGCTTCTGGCCATGGTAGCTATTGTTCCTCCAGTGCATGTTCTCAATTCTTCCAACCCTTGAGTGCTTATTACAGCCACACGCCATTTCTACTAGAAACTTCAATGCCATAGACCGCATAGTCCAGCAAGACCCAGAAAACGGAAAAACAGAGAGCCAGGGCCTCATTTTTTGAGTGATATCATTAGTGAGTACCTAGGTGTCACAACTTCCATTTTGTTAAGAGGAATTCAAAATCCATAATCTTATGCAAGATATTCCAGTTTTAAAATATTTTTCACTCAATCTAATTTTCACAAAATAACTATATAGACCATAAAACACAAAGATAGCCTAAGGAGCCCCACTCTGCAATCACGGCTTTGGATCACTAGTTTATCAGTCCTTCTTCTGGGTCCCTATGCTCCTTGCCCCTATCATGGGCTTCCCTGTGTGTCTCTGCTTCCTTAACTAATCTGGCAGGAGATGAAGGAAGAATATCACGTGGATGGCAGGGTGGTGTGACTATGTGGGTGTCACTACTGTTACTGCAACTGCCACATCTGGAATACTGCAATTCCTTGTTAACCTCTGTTGAGACCACAAATACCGGAGAGAGTAATTCACTTAATCTCATTAGTTACTTAGTTAGTTNTTTCCTACAGCACCTAACCATGCCTGACTCATAANGAGCAATGTAAATGTTTTTGCTGTAGGTGATGTTAATAATTTATTCGCTCATGAATTCCACTAGGAATCCTTTATTATTAATTATATGTGCCTTGAAGCTCTAGGCACTAGNAAAATGCCTATCCTCAACATGTTGGCCTGCATCTATGTACGGACATGAGATCCCCCGAGAGCCCTGTAGAAAGAGATCTGAAAAGCCTAAGGTTCAGGAGCAGGGAGGGAGNGAGACATTCAGAGAAGACTGAGGCCGTTTCTAGTAACAGTGGGATCTAGACTGGAGGCGAGGGAGGGCAGCTGGACCAAACATCTGCTCACCACTGAGCAGTTTCCCAGGATGCAGAACTTCAGATGCTAGAAGGAAGCAAACCAGGATTATTGGGCAGCCTGGAAGCAAACCAGGATTATTGGGCAGCCTGGAAGCAAACCAGGGTTATTGGGCAGCCTGGAAGCAAACCAGGGTTATTGGGCAGCCTGGAAGTAGGGTAGCAAAAATTGCAAGCATACTATACAGACAGGCTGTGTAACCTCAGCAAGTCCTGTAGCCTATCGNAGTCTTAGGGAGAGAACTAATAAGTGGCAGCCATCAACATCAGCATAGGCTCTGGCAAAGGGGAAAAATCATTTTTCTCTGATCTTCCCAATAATACCTGTGTTATGGTGGCCAAACCCCTAAGACAAGGCCACTGTTACAATGGCAATAACTCCACAGCATGGGCATGTTCCTCCTGAGGAGGATGACCCTCTGCTTTGCTACACTGAATACATCACAAAGAAGGTCTGGGGCCATCGTCGGCCAATTGACAAGCAGGAAGTCAGGCACACTGCACAGTGACCTAGCTGCTAACAAGATCCACACACAGCCAACATCCCTCCTGGACAAAAAGCGCTGCAGAACCCCACCTGCTGCCTGTGTGTTCCAAATGATTTTACTCAGCATCTTGACTCATCCTAAACTGAAAGCCAAGGAAATATCAAGCAAGCAAAAGCAGCCAGAATGTTCCATACACTGCTGGGGCTCTGCCTATCCACTCTCCTCTTCTCACGCTTGGGCGGTCATGCATCTTGCTCCTGATGGCTTCTCTCTCATCCCATCTGTTCCNGCTCCCACCCCTCCTTGTGCCATCTCCTTCCTACAACCTTTCCTGAATAGCTTTTCCTTTTATTTATTTATTTTTTTCTGGAGACACTATGCAGCTTTGCCGAAATTAAACTTAGAACGCCAAGCATGTATACTGTATACAGAAATAAAAGTCACCTTGTCCATTTTACCAACTAGGAATGACCACCAGCACAGCCTGGTGTCTGTCCTTCCTTAATGTCTCTCCTATATATGTGATCAGCTGGCTAGACAGACAGGCAGAGTCCATGGTATTCATTTGNCCTGTCTTATTCATGAAGCCTCAGTTTTGTGCCCAAAATTCCTTTGTAGCTAGGAATAGCCAGAAGATGTGGTCTGACCTCCATATCCCATTATTCATTTGCTAGATGTTGCAAAATATTACTTTAACTGTGAAAAGGTATGTTACAATTGTTTATGCTGCACTTGCTTAATTATATAAAGATGTGTTGCATAAGTAAAGATATGTTGCCTGCATAAGGTATCTGATTGGTCAAATAAAAAGCTGAATGGCCAATAGCTAGGCAGTAGTGGGCTCAGTGGGGCTGGCAGGCGGAGAAGAGAAGAGACAGAAGAAAAGAGCGAGGGAGAAAGAAAGGGAGATGCCCGGGGCAGCCAGCCAGGCAGCCAGCCAGCCAACCACAGAGTAAGCAAGGAAGTCGGACATTCAGAAGGAAAGAAAGGTAAAAAGCCCTGAGGCAAAACATAGATGAAGAGAAACCAGTTAAAATAAGTTGTAAGAGCTAGTGGAACAAGCATAAGATAAGGCCNAGCATTCATTGCTAATAAAAAGTCTCTGTGTCATGGTTTGGGAGGAGGTTGGTGGCCCGCTGCAGCTGGAGAATTCTCAAGCCTATTATTTCTCAAGTTAATACTTCTTCCTCCTTGATTCTATCCTCCCACCACCCCTCCTCAGAATAACTCATAAGGTTAATAACTTAGGGAAACACTACGCTGTGATGCACATCCTGGCTGCTGACACTTGGGTGATTGGGTAGGACACATCTTACAAATGTGTTACAGAAACAAAAGACACGAAAAAATCCACACTTTTAATTGTGAAACTCCCTCAGGAATGGATGTACCAGTTGGATTTCCATCAGCGACCGTAGAAGAATTCTTCCCTTAGTCTCACATGAACCCTTGCTACATTTAATAAAGAGATGGGCATTTGGGGTAGTATGACAGACCTAAAAAAAACTTAGATACCTCTCATACGTGCCTGCGATACCAGGTTAAAAATAATGAGCATCATTGTAGATACATTGAGCATTTGCAAAAGAAATCAAATCCTGCAGCCAAGAAGAAAACTGGAACCAAAGAGCTGGGGCTGGGGCTGGGGC
>LZPO01117060.1:205445-224651 GCA_001675575.1 Neotoma lepida
TGCAAGAAAATAAGCCACCGTGCATAAGAATCAGCAGAAACTACCAAGACAGACACAGATTCCTCTGTGAAATTATCATTGCTATGGCCCCTACCTAAGAGAAACACCTTAAAGGTGGAATGATTCNTTGCTTCTTATAATTCACAGGCTTCAGTCCAAGGTTGACCGGCTCCATGGCTTTGGGTTGAGGAGGGGAAATTAGTGGAAAGGGTATGACAGAGGAGACAGCTGCTCACTTAGTGGTGTGCAGGAAGCAGAGAGAGAGCAAGCAAACCCAAGAAAAGACAAGGCCTGGGACAAGATGGCTCGGANTGCCTTGTCCCAGTCACCTACTTCTAACCGGGCCCCATCTCCAAAAGTTTCCATCACCTCCCAAGGAAGCCATCACATCATGAGTCAATCAGTCATCAGACTAACCCATCAATTAGGTCAGAGACCGTGTGAACCAACCAATCACCTCTCAGTGTTTGAAGACTAAGCCTTCAACACATAAGNACAACACTTCCGGTAATAGAATTATCAAAGGCATATCATTAGATTGTTTGAACTTTAAAAACTAATCTTAAGGTAAAATTCCAAATTCTGTCCATGACTGGTTCTTATTCAATGCTTTTTAATCAGTCTTAGATATTGTTAAATGAATGAGTGGCATAACTTGAAGAGACCACACGTCTTCCATTTGCTGATAGTACACACTCNGTATTACTTAAGAAGATAGAAGAATGAGCTGAAAACAGTTGGTAGTGTGGCTGCCTTGCATTCCCAAACCCTAGGCTCCATCCTCAACCTTGCATAAACCAGGTGTGTGATGCATTCCTGTAATCCCAGCATTTGGAAGCCCATGGTGAGAGGTTTGGAAGTTCAAGGTCATCCTTGGCTATGTAGCCAGTTCAAGACCAGCCTGGGATACACANGCCCTGTCTAAGAAAGAAAGATAGAGGAAAGGAGAAATAAGCTAAAAATAACAAGATCAAATGAACTGTAAAGTACAGAATGGGGACACTTGGTTTGCAGTAACTCAGGAGGAAGAAGACTAAAGGAGAAATA
The DNA here is from genome assembly GCA_001675575.1 of Neotoma lepida. Classification (NCBI taxonomy): domain Eukaryota; kingdom Metazoa; phylum Chordata; class Mammalia; order Rodentia; family Cricetidae; genus Neotoma; species Neotoma lepida. The sequence continues at coordinate 206,493 of LZPO01117060.1, forward strand.
GAGACATCGAAAGCACACCGAGAGAAATGTCACTAGTAGCTATTTTTAATTGAGATACAATTTNCATACTATGAATGCACAATTGAATTTTTAGGTAGTCACANGATTGTATATCACCCCTTCCTTAGTTCCAGGACATTNTCGACAGCCCCAAAAGAAGTCCTTCACTCAATAGCAGCCTCTTCCTCTTCCTCTTCCTCCTTCCCTTAGTTTCTGACAAACTTCCTGACAGTAAATTTGCTTATTCTAGGAATTATGCACAAAGAATCATTAAAAAAGCAGCCCTTAGAGCTGGAGAGATGGCTCGGCAGTTACGGGCACTGCTGAGGATCTGAGATCAGTCCTCATCACCCACGTCAGGTGGACAACACCTGCCTGTAGCTCCAACTCCAGGGCAATCTGACACCCTCTTAAACCTCTGAGGGTGCCTGCACTCACGCACACACACCCTCACACAGACACACAGACACATAATTAAAGATAATTGAATCCAAAAACAAAGAGTAAAGTCCTTTATGCCAGGGGTGGTGGCACAAGGTTGTAATCCTAGCTCTGGAGAGGCAGAAGCAGAAGGGTCATTGGAGCTCACTGCCAGCCAGTCTAGCCTAATTGGCGGCCCCCAAGCCTTATGAGAGACTCTCAAACATGTTTACACAGCTATGCATGCACACACACACACACACACACACACACACACACACACATATATGCACACATGAAGACGTGTAGCCTTTATGTTTGGTTCTTATATTCAACATTATATTTTCAAGGTTCATCCATGGTATACTATATACCAATAGTTCATTCATTTTCATAGGTTTCATTTTATATTTTTAGTACCTCATTGTATAAATATACCACATTTTTATCCATCTATCAGTTGATAGGCATTTGGTTATTTCTACTTTTGCCTGTGATGAATAAGGCTATTGTGGATGCTTATGCACAAGTTTGGATGTGCAAATAATTTTCCTCATTCGGTGTTTTTTAAAATATTTATTTATATAGAGCTGTTATCTAAAGCAGCTCAGTGGCTAAGAGCAGGTATGGCTCTTGCAGAGCGCCCAGGTTTGAAGTCCCAGCACCCATGTTGGGCAGTGAGACAGTTCACAACCACCTATAACCACATCTCCAAGGGGATCTGACACCTTTGACCTCAGAGGTACCTGCTCTACCACACACACATGCACACACACACGCATTCAAAAGTAATGCTAAAATCAACCTTTAAAATATTTATTTATTTGTGTGTGTGCATGCACACTCACACACATGCCACATGAATATGTGAAGATCAGAGGACAATGCTTGGGGTTGGTTCTTGCTGTTCACCTTGCTGGAGCAGAGTGGCTCTTTCTTCAGCTGCTGTCCTGGATACCCCAGGCTAGCTGGTTCACATGCTTCTGGGCTAGTCTTCTGCCTCAGTCTCCCAGCTTATTGTAGGAGTGCTGGCACACACATGAATACTGCCACATCTGGCTTTTGAAGGTCATCGTTGGGTTATCAGGCTTGTACAGCTAGTGAGAGAGTGCTTTTATTGGCTGAGCCATCTCATTCAGTGGTCTGTCTTTTCATTTCACAATTTACTTTTTGGGGACCGCTGTCAGGAATCATTTGTGCTTTTAGTGTTATATTTAAGAAACCATTGGTTACTCCAAAGTCATGAAGATTTACTCCTAAAGAATTTTGGGGATTGGGACTTATCAGTTTTGTTTTTCTGATTGTGTATTGTTGTTTTGCCCTGTTAAGACCATCAGACCATTCGACTCAAGCTGGTCTCAAATGCATGGTCTTCCTGCCTCAGCCTTCCCAGTCCTGAGGCCTTCAATTCCTTTTGAGTTAATCTATGTAGACTGTCTAAAAGGGCCCCACTTCTGTTGATACAATGTCTTACTCTGTGACCCAGTTGGCCTGAAACTCATTTGTTGGCCCGAGCTGCCCTCAAACTCAATGGCAATCCTCTTGCCTCAGCCTCCCGAGCGCCAGGATTACAGGCATGAGCCACTGTCCCTGGCTGCGCTGCCTTCTTTCGTATGTGATTTCCAGTTTCCCCAGCACCGTTTGTTAAAAAAACAAGACAAGTTCTCTCATTGAGCATCCCTGGAACTTGATAGTTAAGTTGGCTCTAACTGCTAGAGGAGCCAAGAAGCCTAGGGAAATACAGGATTCATTAATAACCATTCCCCGGGTACCAGTGTCTCTTTGCTGGGACTAAGCTGATGGGTGGCACCTCCAGCTTGAGCACTGCCATTTGAAACAGTGCTGTCGCTTCAGACTCTGGTATTCTGAGCTGTGCACTAAAGCTAGTACCACACTTCGGCTGGTTTTCGGCACCAGTAGCCACCGCTCTTTCTCTCAATCATTGCCCGTTTGTTTCCTGGAAACAATTAAAATGCTAAGAGGTTCCATCATTTCAACACGCAGCTGAGCTTTCCCTTAAAGCAGCTGTTCTTGTCTGAAGGACTCGGCAGAGCCTGCGCCCAGGACACATTAGGAAAGACACACTGCGGTGGCANGTGTCCCACTTGTACAGCCCAACACACTGGCTCCNGCAATGCCACATGGGCTACTGGATGCTGTATGTATTTGGATGCCTCTGTTTTCCCAATCTCTTTGATAGATGCCAATTTGCCTTGGGTGATTAATCTCTGTAGACTCCCCAACATTCTGTTTACAGCTCTGTTTTGGTGCTTACATGGGTTGATAATTTATTACATGCCAGGAAATGATCTCAGGACATTTCTCATTCTATGATGAGGTCCTGTGTTTATGGCCATTTTGTAGATGGGCAAACAATGAGCTTAGATAACTTTAGAAAGATTACAGAGTNGCTGGAGAGATGGCTCAGTGGTTAGAAGCACTTGCTGCTCTTGCAGAGGACAGAGTTCTGATCCCAGGCAGCTCACCACCTATAACTCCAGCTCCAGGGGATCCAACTCCCTCTTCTGACTTTAGGTACATGTACACATGCATATATATGTGTATACACACAGACACACAGAGACACATAAATAAAAATAAAATAAATCTTTTTTAATTAAAAAAAGAAATCACAAGGATTTCATAAAATCATAAGGACTCAGACCTCTGGAATCTGGCTCCAAACCATGGGTAGTTTACAAGCTGAGACTGAGTTCATGGGGGACTCCTTTTGCTGGCCCTNCTGGACACTTCCCATGAATATTCCTAGACAGCTTCTCAAGGAGCAAGGGCTTAATCAGAACCACAGGCAGTGGACAACGCAAGAAGCAGACTTTGAAGTCATCCATTATGCATGCACAAAGAGCCAGAAAGGAGACAGGGAAAAGTGGGGACGAGAGGGCTGACAAGACGGCTCAGCCAGTGAAAGCATCTGCCACCAAGCATGACCGGTTCCAGAGGTNTCTGAGGACAAGGAGTAGAGTGTTTGAAATCTGTTTTTTACTGGAGATTTTTGACTATAAAGTCTCCATAAATTGCTAAGCCAACAGCTTGATTTAGTGAAGTTTCCACTAAAAGAATAGTAAGCGTGCAGCCCTGGCCTCCCCATGTGATTCAGATCTCCCAGCCAGCAAGGCAGCAACTGGTGGATTTTGTGCAGTCTTCAGAGGACACTTGCAGCTCGAAGACTATTAACTTTGCTCACTAGTTGGCCAGCAAATGTGAGTTTCAAGGACAATCCTCTTGCCTAAGGCCTTGAAACCATTTCTTAGAGGAGCNGATCCCATGACAGACGCCCCATCGACACTTACAAAGTCTGTTGGTATGTCCTCGTTCTGAGTTTGATCTTCCACTATAATTATAACCAGTCTACCAGTTTTAATTCTGAAAGCACTGCAGGTGGTAACAAAGGCTTTAACTATCTATATGGTAGGTCAGAGGGCCCCAGTTTGTGTTCCCCCACCCCAGTGCATCTGACAATGCTACAGACAGATTTGCTTGTTGCAACTGCAGGGTGGACAGAGGAGCTACTGTCTTCTACTAATGGAGGCCAGAAGCCCCTAGGACAAGAAGTTCTAAAACCTCAAATGTCACTTGTGTGGGGCTTCCAGATTGTAGAGTTTGAGGGAGGAAGCTAAACACAACAAAANAAAGGAAAGGATATATGGAGGGAAATTGTCCANATTAATCTAAGAAGGACATAAGTCTGGCTGCTGCCTGTAGTCCAGGCCCAGGAGACCCTCAGAAACCCCAGCTTTGAGTGGCTTGAATGCCTGTGTACAAGGGGAATTNATTGTATTATTTTAAAGTTCCAATTTGTACCAGGTGTGGTGGGACACACCTGTAACTCCAGCGCTGGGGAGGCTGCAGAAGGGGAATGCACTTCAGGGTCTGTCTGCTGTTGCTGGGGTCAGTCAGCCTGAGTGAGCACCTCGCTTTCTTCTCAGCCCCACATGACTAACAATTCATCCACAGTGTAAAATCCCACGTGGTTCACGTGAAGGATGCCCACACCTTCAGGATCCTCTGCCCCTCTCCTCTAATGTGGCTTTCTCACAGAACCAGGCACCACCTCTCTGACTGCACAGGAACCTGGCCCACCATCTGTCCTCAAGCCTCTTTATTGGAAGGAGAAGTGTGGCCAGACACAGCAAGTCCTACCATGGGAAGGATGCTGTCCTCCATCCTCCCCTTCCCAACCATGGCCTCACATCCAAGGCTCCTGACTTATTCCCTTGCATTTGAACTACTTCCCGGAGTGTGGAGACATGAAGGTAGAAGGGAGACATCACATGGTGGGGGTAAAAAGCAGAGAAAGGTGTTTCTGCATGCCAAATCTGTTGGGCAAGTCTATGACAAGGAAAATAATCAGCAAATTAATAAGTCAGTTATGTTTTACAGTCAACTCTTATTTTCTAGTGCTGGGCACCGAACCNAGGACTTTGCACATGCTAGACAAGCTCTCTATCACTGAGTATGTGCCCAGCCTTGGTCAACTCTTTACTTAGTGTCTACAGATAATCATCTGTGCCTCTTTAGGAACTGGTGTGTAACAACATATGGTGAAATGTTCCTATCTGCATGGATATGTTTAAGGTTGGCATCACTGGTATTTCCAGGCAAAGGCTTGGACAGATCTGGTATCATCTTGCATCACTATGCTTCANGCTGAAATCACGGAGGCTAACGTTCTTGCTTGCTAAGGTCCTCACCGAAAGTTCTTTTCTTCTGCAATCATTCATCATCATTCAGCCAGCTTAATAGAACTCTGNCGAGAATGAGACCGAGGCCACTGAAGTATGTAAGAGACACCTACTACACTTCATGCAGTTCTTAGCTGAGCAGTAGTGACAGAAACATAAGTGGCCTCTGGGAGCTACAGTAGTTGAGTTTGCTGGCAGGTAGGAGTGAGTGGAGAGCCTTGGAAGATGGTGCTGGAGAGGTAGGTAGAGTAAGGATTTGAGGATGTGGGGGGGCTTATGCTGCTCTGAGACCCTGGATCAGAGCAGACAAAAGACAGTGATCTGACTGGCCTTTCAGACTCTGGTGGAGGTGCTTCTCATGCAGAGCCAACTGGGCCAGGGCCACTGCCCAAGCAAGAGACCATGCCACCTGCCCCTGTGTGCCTGAATCCCTGGGATGCTCCAGTCAGCCACTCCTGGCTTCCTCAACAGACAGACATGGCTGGAAGGAGATGAGAGCCCAGTGCAAGGGCTACTGCAATAATTCAGGCAGAAGGAAAGCGGGAGTCTTGGTGGAGCAAGCTTGCAAGTAGTTGAAGAGACAATGTCCAGGGAACAAGAGCGCCAGCTGGAATAGAGGCATCTGGGTCTCCTTCTTCCTTACCAAGGGATGGAGGAGGGCTAGGGAGACAGCTCCATGAGTAAAGTGTTTACCACACAAGCATGAGATTCCCAGAACCTGCATGAAAAGCTGTGTGTGGTAGCACACACTTATAATCTGAGCACAGGAAGATGGAGACAGCCAACCAGGCCAGCAAATCAGTGAACTCCACGTGTACTGAGAGGATCTGTGTCAATAATGTGGAGAACAACAGAGGAGGAAACCTGATGTCAGCTTGTGGCTTTCACATGAATAGGAATGGCCAAGCATACACACATACATACATACAACATGTAACACATGCATACACACACACATACATACAACATGTAACACTCACATGCATACACACATAATACACACATGCACACACATAGGATGGTAGGGCCTAGGAGTCTTCCTTCCCCACAGATTCATGGGAAGAACATGGTTTTGAAAACTGGGGTAAATCAGTCCAGGTGAGGGTTAACTTCAGGATCTCACAGGCCAGGGAGGACACCGTAAGCAGACACTGGATCAGAGTTCTGCTCAGCTTCATCTCCAGAGTCCAGGATGTGGCCAGAGGGTTGGAGAAAGCAACAGACGCTCAGACTGGGACTATCAGCCCTGCAGCCCTGTCCTGCAGTTCACCATTCCCCTGCGGTGCCGGTGCCTCATGCTCCTGATATCTGAAAGGATGGTGACACTGGAACCTAGTAACAGAGGGCTACATGTGTGGATGAGGGTTAGAGGACAATGTGCAGGGGTGCTTGTGTGGGACACAGGTGGCACAGGGATCGCACACTGAACACTGAGGGAGGCACTTACCAGAAAGGTTTTAGAAATGTATGTTAGAGAAGCAGGACGCCAGGAATGTAATTTAAAATCAGCCATTAGAGGAGATGACTCAAAGGGACAGAAAGTGATCCCACTCTATGAGGTCCTGAGTGAAANTCACAGCTATAGGAAACAGGAGTTGCCAGGAGCAGGGGAAGAGGGATGGGTGGTGCAATGGGTACAGAATTTCAGTTTCCCAAGATGAAGCTATCCTGGAAAGAGAAGTGGTGGTGTTTAGACAATATGTAAATGTACTTAACACAGGGTGGTTGCCAGGTCTGGGTGAGGGGAGATGGGGCATGCAATGGGTACAGAGTTTCAGTTTCACGAGATGAAAATATCCTGCAAAGAGAAGTGGTGGTGGTTAGACAATATGTAAATATACTTAATACCCTTGAGCTGGATGCTCAAAATAGCTAAAGTGATAGTTTATGTCATATCTTCCAAGAAGGAAGAAACTTGGACAGTCATGGAGGAGGAACCAATTAGTTCCTCTCACCCGCTCACCCCTCAGCCTCACTCACCTGTTCATCTCTCTACCTCTTCTCATTCTGAGGACTGGTTTCTTTCCCCCTGTTCGCTTCCCACCATCCATAGCTTCCCATCAGTACATCCCCCATACCCCACACCCCAAAAAAGGGCTACAGTCTCAGCCTGTCAATGTGGAAAGGAGTCCAGAACACTCAGGAGCCTCCCTCCACCTCTGTGGGCTGGAACTGAGTTCTGTATGAGAGAGGCTACTGAGAGACCCTCACCCAAGCTGAGGCCCCCTCCTTTGCACCAGCTGCCATTGCACATGTGACACTACAGAGCAAGAAGAGGACAAAAAGTGATTGACGTTGGTAGTGGGGGGTGACAGTAGTGTATTCTTTTATAGTCTTTTCTGTTTTGTTTCTTTGTTTGACTTTTTGAGACAGGATTTCAGTGACCCAGACTGGTCTTGAACTTGCCATGTAGATGAGGATGAATTTAAATTCCTGTTCCCCCTGCCTCTACCTTGCAAGGGCTGGGATTACAGCTGTGTACCACTCAGCCCAGTTCATTCTTTTCCGTTTTGAGTAGAATGTGAAGGAGGGTTAAAAGACAGCACAGATGAGATCCGTGACTTCTGCAGCACTGACCCAAAGCTGAGAAAAGAGTGCAAAGCATCCACAGAAGTGTCCCACAATTCCTCAGCTCCTCACCCCTGGCTTGGGAAGCCAGGCCAGCTGGACCATGGCTTGGCAACTCCACACATTCTCATCAGGGTCTACAGGAAGGGGTCAGGGTTGCAACAGCAAGCCTGGCTCCCTCTAGCCAGGCTCCACAGCGACCTTTTACACAATGGGATGCTCTGATGGACTCTCATCTATGTGGCCTTGGTCCAGCCCAAGCAGACCCCAGAAGGTTCCTGTCTCCTCGGTTTCTTTGCAGAGAGATCCCAACCCAATTATCCTGCTCCTCCTTCCTCCTTAGGCTGCGGTTCCTCATCTTCACCTCTGCCCTTAGAACTGCACTACTATAAAAAAACAAAACAAACAAACAAAAAAAAATCATGATGTTCCAGACCACAAGGGCAGCTGCAGTGTCAGCACGGACCAAAATGGGAGGGGAAAGACAGAGCACAAGGCACAAGTATGAACGACACGTGCAAAACCACAGGAGAAAACATCTGAACAAGCAGCCCCGCAGCTTTGCCCACAAACAGTTCCTGCAGCAAATTCCTCAGGCCCTTCCCCATCTGCCCTCACCTGAAGGCCTAAGCTGCATGGGAGCACAGCCCAACAATGTCCAATATTACACCCCTATATGCTCCCAAGCAGACATGGGAGAGAAAGCAGAGGACTCCAGGGAAGGCTGAGGGCAGCTGACAACCAGCCTCGGGTGCTCTATAATGTGTCTCTCCTTTTCCGTTCTTCAAAACGAAACAAATAAAAACCCATGGGCTTATTATAGTAAAATAAAAACAAAGTACTCCCCCAATCTTGGTGATTATTGTGACAATGGTTGTCCAATTGCTTGGTTAATCAGCATGAACTATTGATCACTTCCTATATGCCAAGGACTGTATACAACAGCCCTCTATTGATCACCTACTACATGCCAAGGACTGTATAAACAGCCCTCTATTGATCACCTACTGTATGCCAAGGACTGTATACAACAGCCTTCTATTGATCACCTACTGTATGCCAAGGACTGTATACAACAGCCCTCTATTGATCACCTACTGTATGCCAAGGATGTATACAACAGCCCTCCAAGGACAGTGTCATTATTTCCATTTTGAGGATGAANAGGCCTTGGTTAATCATTCGCTCGTTGCTGGCAATGGTGATTCACAGGCCAGTGTAGGGACCTCACAGCCCATGTTCTTTGCACTGAGAGACTCTGTCCCACTCTCTAGGGCAGAAAAAAAATGCATGAGATTTAGGTGCACATGGTGGGAGCCATTAGGAAGNGGGTAACACTGAGGATGAAGTGTGCCCTGAATAGGACCTACTCACACAGGGGCAGTTCAGCCTCAGGGAAGCTCGAAGCAAGAGATGACACCTGCCCAGACCTCTCCTGGGCTGGCAGAGACAGGTGCCAGGTGGCAAAAGCCTCCTGAGGCCCAGGGGAGAGCTGGGTGCAGGTGTGGGTGGGAAGAGGAAGCTGAGGGACACGGGGGGATGTGACAGGTAACAGAGGACTTGGCAAGTCCCTACTAATGTTTTCCCTTCTAGGAACTGATACATCCCATGCCCCCACCGAAGGCACAATCCGGCTGGACCTGGTTCACCTTGATCTTCCCCATCCACCACTGTCCCCACGCATGGTCTCCCTCTCATCTCAGCACCCAAGGCTTCTAGACTCCTGAGCTCTTCCGTTGTCCTCACAGCTTGTAAGCCTCTCCCCGCTCACACTTCTGGAGACTAGAAGTCCCAAGGCAAGGTTAGGGAGCCCGGGTTCTCCCTGAGGCCCTTAGGGGAGAAGTCTTTCCTGGGGGTGGATCCAACAACCCTTAGTGTTCTTTTCCCTTCTTGTTTTTCTTTTCTTTTCTTTTTTTATTTCACACCATGTAATCCATGCCAACCTGAATTTGCTAGGTAGCCTAGCCTCGAACTCAGGATCCTCCTCCTTCAGCCTCTTGAGTCTGGGATTATAGACGTGCACCACCACGGCCAGCTGTTCTTCCGTGTTCTTTACCTTGTAATTCCATTATTCCAAGGTTGCTGATATCCATATTCTCTCTTTCTCTCTCTCTCCCTCCCCCTCCTCTCTCCTCTCTTCTCCCCCTTCCTCTCCCCCCTTCTCTCTTCCAAGACAAGGTCTCACTCTGCATCCTAGTCTAACCTAAAGCCCATGGAATAGCTCAAACAGCTTTAAACTTACAGCTCCCCTGCTTCCAAGTGCTGGGATTACAGGCCTGGGCCACCACACCCAGCTCCACCTCCATCTTCACGGAGCCTCTTCTCTGGGTGTCTTTTCAATGACACCAGTCTTTGAACTTGGAGCCTACCCTCACCTCATCTCAATCTTTGGCCCATTCTATCTGCAAAGGCCCAGTGGCCCATTGAGGTTATAGGCTGAGGTTAGAGGTAGACCTGAATTGGGAGTGGGGCACCATTCCACGCAGTACTGATTAGGGTGAAAGTGGAGAGAGATGAGACTTTAACAGTAGGAGGGACACATCTGGTCCCTGGCTTTGCTAAGGACAATGATAAAATGTGGAAGTATTCAGGACAGAAAGTTACAGGATAGAATGTGAGCTTCAGAAAGCTGTACTGACCACGGAATAGAGCAGAAATGGAGTCTTACCTCCTGCAAACTAGGGGCAAACTAGGAAGTGGATCGACATAGGACGTTGTCATGGCAACAGAGGTTGGCATAGANGTTTAGGAGATAGAACTGACAAGATTGGGTGTAAATTTAGAAGTAAGAAGGCAGGAAGAGGGTCTCATTTTGTTCAAGTTTCTGACATGAGCAACAGAAAGNAAACACAAGAAGGGGAGCAAGCATGAGGAAGAAGAAAGCAGGACCCAAGTGGAAATTTGGAGCTGAAATTTTGCACTGGATACGTTAGGCTTGAATCCAAGGAGGGGAGAGTCTTGGGGGGAGTGAACCCATGGAAGGGCCTGGCTCCAGTAAAATAGAGCAATGACTCAGAGAATGCTTAGTCCTAGCACCTGGCGGGCAGAGGCAGGCAGATCTCTGTGAGTTCAAAGTCAACCTGGTCTATAGAGTGAGTTCCAGGCCAGTCAGGACTACAGAGTAAGACCCTGTCTCAAACAAAACAAAACAAAAAAACAGTCAAGCTCAGTGGTGCTATGCTTGCCTATCACATACAAGGCCTTAGGTTCAAACCTAGCACTATTTAAAAAAAAAAAAAGTGCTTCCAGAGACACAGGACCGTCCTCACTTCTGAACCTTAGGGGCTCTAGGTTTTNGAAGGGGCAACAAAGGCACATCCTACTTTCTGGGGTCTTAATGCCCATTATTCTCCCCAACCTCTGACAATTTTCCAAGTGTAAAAACCAGAGATAGAATTTTAACCTGTGTATATTCAATTCCAAAGCCCATAACTCTCCCAATATATGATATCAACAAATCTAATAGTCTTCAATATCCCCTCTCAGATGACAGTCTCATGACATTTACATTTTCTGATGGCTCCAAAAGAAAACCTTAAGGCCACTCATATTCCTTAAATTAGAGTCTTATTCATTTATTTGAGTGAAAAGTATGAAGGACGACAAAGAGAAGTCAATTACCTGTCACCCCAGCTCTCACCCCACCACAGTCAATTTATCCCTCATGTCCTCTCAGTGACAGTAGAGGCACATGTGTGTGATCACGTGTTTATGAATACATAGCCTTAAAATAAAACTCGTACAGGGACAGATTATTCCACATTGCACATGTGATCTCTGTTCCTGACAGTCTGTCAGGAGACCCTTCCTTTAACTGGCATGCATGATGTGTACATGAAAAGCATTTTATGAATTCTAAAGTTATATTCAAGTCAAGGAAGCGAGCTCAGAAAGAGTCTGTTGTTTGCTTCGGCAATGATAATGACAGAGACGACATCCTTCTCTGTGACNGCCTGCATCCTTCTCTGTGACCATCTGAGCAGTCGTCCTGTATGAAGCAGGAGAATTAATCCCACCATCCTCGAGTTTGGCATGGAGATTGGACAACCTCTACTAAAACAGGGAAGTACAGTGAGTTCAAATAAGTCACCTCGGCATCATTATTTCTGAAACTTTTTATCTGAACCTTACCTAGAATTTTGAGCATCATACAGGAAGGGCAGATGAACTTGGGTGGGGCACTTTTCCCCAGCTGAGCCCTACCACAGGGGAGTAACACACAGGGCACACGATACTGTGTCCCCCCAGGCTGTTCTGGCCCAGGAGCCTTCCTCCATGGTTAGGGATTCCTGAGGCACTCCAGCATGGCTGTCTTCTCCTCCCCGCTCCCTCTCTTCTTATGGAAAGCAGGTAATCACAGATCCAAAGCTCCCAAGGACAGACTCCTCAGGAAGGAGACTCACAGGCCTGAGTTGTAAACACAGACANCAGGTCTGGAAACCTGAAGTAAGGTGTGTGGAAAACCATCTTGAGCCTAGGCTCAGCTGCATGCTTACATACAGTCTGCTGCAGCCTGGTGATTTCCAGGCTTCAGTCTAGCAGGAAGCAGAGAGCCTGGGGGCTGCACTGACTGTGCTGATCAGTTGTGAGAAGTGACAGGAATGACAGAAACACAGTGAAGTAAGGGCCTGGCCTGTGCTAGCCACATGAGTGCTCATGCCCATAGCCTTGGTGTCGGGCTTCTCTTCTGGCTCCCCTGGCTCAGGGTCCTAAGAAGAAAGGAGAAACACAAATCTCCTGGAAAGAAGAAATAAACCAGACTTGACTGGGCAGGAGCCAGACCGCTGGCCACCNCGTGGACAGGTCCAAGGTGTTTTTCTCAAGTCTTCAAGATGGCCCTGTGGTTCTCTGAGAAGCAGAAAAACCTGAAGCTGTGTGTACACAAAAATGAAGCTCTCCCAGGTGTTTCCCCAAGTCTGTAAGGGGGACCATGAGGNCCAGGGCTCCTCAATTGGCCAAGTACCATGTTGCCTTCAGCTGGTGAGCAAAAGCTGGACCAGCCACCCTGCTTATAGAAAAGGTGTGGAGAGAGACTGAAGACAGACTCCTCATCCTCTTCATCCTCCAGCTNCATGGTATCTGAGCAAAAGGCAAACAATGAAAGCAAGTTGAGGCACCCTGAGANTGGCCACACGAGAAGAAAAACCCCATGCTAGCTGCCTGGAAGTGCTTCTGAAAGTACATCCAAANAGCCTCGGGGAGGAACAGGCTGTGGGGAGTGACTTTGGCAAGCCAGTTGTTGCAGTGGCTTTGTTTAGCAAGAGTGGCACAGGACATTGGCTGGAAGTTAATTGTTTATGTCATAAGTTCCAGATAATAACTGACTATTAACTGATAATAACTAATAACAAAGGAAAGTCTACCCTAGAGTCATGCCTTATCTGTAGGGAGTCAAGGAGCCAGTTGAAGCATNGAGTGCTAGGCCAGGATGACTTAGAAGATGGTGGCTTCATGCCTCATANTTCCTCTGAAACTAACAAACGTTGTGACCTCATCTTGTGGCATTTTAAATNCTTTCTTAGGCATTTCCTTAAATGTTAAACACACCCTTACCATTCAAATCAGCAATCCTACTTCTAGAAGTTGTCATCTTTCAGCAGAGGAATCAGTAAATAACCGTGCATTATTCATATTGCACAGAATAGCCCGTGGCCTATCAGTACGAATATGCTGAATAAATGGACTCACTCAGCTGTGAAGAGGAGCAAAGGGCTGGTGCTNGCCAGCTGAAGCTTGTGCTAAATGAGAGACATCCGATCCAAAAGGNTAATGACTTCGTTTCCATACAACCAAGAAACAACAAATCTACAAAACAGACAGGTGTANGTAAGGGTAGGAGAGAAAATGATTACNAAAAAAAGGCAAGGGGGGCTGGGCATAGTGCCACACACCTTTAAATCCAAGGTGGAAGGNAGAAGTAGGCTGATATCTATGAATTGGAGGCTAGCCTGGTCTACATAGCAAATCTCAGGTCAGCCAGAGCTGTGCAGGGAGNCCCTGTCTAAAAANAAATAAATAAATAAAATTTAAAATAACAACTGTGAGTCAGCAACAGATGCATTAGTGAGACACAGTCCTTAGCTGTTCTCACCCATGGTACAAAGAGTTTTCATCCCTAGTGAAGATTCATTTGGGCAAGCATTTTCCTTCACCATCATTTTTTCTGGAGTTTCCAAGGTCCTGCTGCCNTCACGTCAGCCCTGGCAGGCTCACCACTCACCTTTAAGTTTCAAAAGAACAGAGCTAGAAGTAAGTTCAACAAAGCAGTCAGGTTGGAACCTTTTTTTTAAAAAAAATTAATTTTATTTATTTGGTGGAAGAGGAGGCATGTACACCAAGAAGCTCATGCGGAGGTCAGAGAACAACTTACATGGAAGTGAGTTGTGTCCTTCCATCCGCCATTCGGGTCCCAGGCATGGAATTCAGGTCATCAGGTTTAGCCACAAGTGCATTTATCCACTGACACATCTTACCACACTCCACCACCCCACCCACCCCCCTGTCTCTTATACACATCTAGATGTGTATAAGAGACAGGGGACAGGCATTGGCATTCGGTCTTCACAGCAGGTCACTAGAAACTCTTTCATTCTGGGTGGCGGTGCACGTCGTTAGTCCCAACACTCGGGAGGCAGAGGCAGGTGGATCTCTGTGAGTTCAGGGCCACCCTGGTCTACAGAGTGAGTTCCAGGACAGCTAGAGCAGTCAACAGAGAGANACCCTGAGGTGATANATTGTGTACCCTAATAAACTTGCCTGAGGATCAGAGGACAGAGTCAGCCACTAGATTAGACATTGAGGTCAGGCAGTGGTGGCACACACCTTTAATCCCAGCACTTGAGATCTCATGCCTTTGCTTGGGAAGCACACACGCCTTTAATCCCAGGAAGTAAGATGGCAGGGCAGAGAAAGGTATATAAGGTGTGAGGAAACAGGAACTCACTCTCTCTAGGCTGAGGATTTCATAGAGGTAAGAACTAGTGGCTGGCTGTTCTGCTTCTCTGATCTTTNAGCTTTCACCCTGATATCTGGCTCTGGGTTTTTTATTAAAAGACCATCTAAGATTCAAACAACAAACCCTGTCTCAAAAAAACCAAAAGAAAGAAAGAAGGAAAGAACCTCTTTCACACCTGACCCAGACCCTTCTAGTGTTGGCTCAGAGAAGCAGACCCTTTAACAGCTCCTGTCACTTTGATCTGTCCCCCAATGCTGCTATGGTAGATGCGTACATGCCTCCCTGGTGAGCATTGACCTCCACTGACTTCCCGCCTTTAATCACTTTTCAGTTCACTTCCAGATGAATTGCTCCATGTGAATTCTTAGTAACAACATGAACAGTGAGTTTTGTATACTTAAGGACCACAATGAACAAAACAAAGTAANATAAAGTTAAGCACACAAAATATTATGTGAGCAAGAGCTGTAGAACCAAGATGGATGAGGCTACTGTTGGCATAACAGAGAAGACTTTTTATGGGGAGTTGTATATATATATATACATATAGATAGATAGATAGATAGATAGATAGATAGATAGATAGATAGATAGATTACATATATGTAAAAGAAATATATTCTAAAATAACAATATTACAGTAAGTACATACTTGGTAATATTTATTATCATGTATTTATTCTGCAGTATACACGATTATGTGTGTCACGCTTTTATACAACCATTTTATTTGCATCAACATCAGTTGTGTATTGTTCTACATTGTAGAACAATGTAAGACCACAACATCACTTTGAGTATAAATTTTTCAACATAATTACAGTTTTATGAACCACTGTCATGCATATGGCTGGTCACTAAACAGAATATCATCCTGCAGCCTGTCACTGTACATAAAGAAAACTGTGGTTGCTATGTGTAGTGGTGCACACCTTTAATCCCAGTCCTCAAGAGACAGAGGCAGGCAGATCTCTGTGAGTTTGAGGCCAGCCTGGTCTACTGAGTGAGTTCAAGCCATCCAGAGCTCCATAGAGTGACTCTGTCTTGAAAAAAAGAAAGAAAAGAAAAAAAAAGAAAGAAAGAAAGAAAGAAAGAAAGAAAGAAAGAAAGAAAGAAGACATGAGTCTGTTTCCATAGAAACACAAATGGAGGCCCAGGGTTGGGAAACCTTGAGATAAGTAAGAAATGAAGAGCTGGATGGAGATGGAGAGGGAAGGAGATGAATGGAGGACAAAGGATGAAGAGTAGAGGGACAAAGGAAGGAAGGAGGGGTCCTAGAATGAACCCCAGATGAGCTATGACTATAACACTGCTCTTTGCAGAGTTCTCTTGCCTCCTTGCAGCTGGGCCTTCTCACACACATGTCAGTCCCTCCGTGAGAGNATGAGAAGGGGAATTTCTAAANTCTCCAACAGCCCACTCAGTCTCCCTCACACAGGGGCTAGGACCAGATAGCTCCTAGCCAGTTCTAGCCAGTTCCCAGGCTGAATGGAAAAGGGGCTTGCCCTTTGCAGTGGGCTGTCCTCCTGGTGCTAGGCCAAGGCAAGCAGCGTGTGGGCTGGAGAGAAGAAAGAAGCTGTGAGTAGAGCTGGTATCTTCTTGGGCACAGAAAGCATCAGAGGCTGCCAAGGCAAGAAGACAAGTTTTCCAAGAAGCTGGAGGAGAGCCGACATCGTTCTCTGATGAACTAACTTGGGAACCGAAGAATTCGTCAACAAGCCCAGAGGTTCGCCTACAGAATGCTTGGTGAGGTGCAAGCTGCTCGACGGGAACGAAGTGGGCATGTGCGTTATACACCGGGAAACAGACCTCACGTGTTTATGATTTCACTAGCAAATCATAATAAACCAACAAATATTGCAGGTGTACTGTACCTGCAAAGAACACTTAAATAATGTTTATATAATATGACAGGGGCTCAGAAAAGAAAGGCTGGAGGTGCAGAGCTCTTGCCTAGCATGGAAGAGGCACTGGGTTTGATCTGCAGCATGATGGAGACGGGGAGACAGGTATAGGGAGAAAACCAAAAGNGAGTTTCCAGGACCCATCTCTGCCCTCTGCCTACCTTAGTTCAAGTGAGTGACAGGCTACTATCATTGCTGAGGAATATTTGTGTAATGTTTGCTGGCTTTCTGAGGTCNAAGAGCAGTTGAAGACAAATTAGAGATCAGGCCAGGTGTNGGGGTACANGTCTGTAANCTCAGCACTTTGACAGCAGAAGCAAGATAACTTAGAATTTGAGACCAACCTGGGTTACTTGGTGAGATCCTCTCAGAAAAATAATAAAGTAAAACTGGGGTTGGGAAGTGAGCCACACATCCCCAGATAGATAGGAAATTGTAACAAGTTCTCTGAAAGCACCCCAAATTCATGGGTCCTCAGGAGCAATGACCATGTATACCCAGAGAGGTTGGACCTAGGACTTTGGTCTCACCACTGCAGCCCTGTTCAGAGGTGACCAACAGGCAAGATGCAGAACATCTGGAGAGGCCACAGCTGCTAGGCAGGGATAGCTTCACTATGACCTGTATGAACTAGTGATACAAGGCAGGAGAGGTTTTATCCAACCACACTAGGGAGTGACCAAAGAAAAACGTTGGCTTCATTTCTGGTTAGCCAGCCAGCTGAATATATGAGATCAACAGAGTTCATGGATAGGATATAAGGAATGGTATTTCTTGAGAACCCAGGTGGTAAATTCAGACTCATCTTCCAGATCCAGAAGGAGTGGACGTGGCCATCCAGAAAAGCGGGGAGCAGGGACAATGAAGAAATGGGTGTGAAATGGGCTGAAAGAAACCCACTTTTTTTTGAAAATAAGAAGTTAGTTTTTTTATTAAGAAATTTTTTATTCATTTTACATACCAATCACAGATCCCCCTCTCCCTTCATCCCGCCCCTCCAGCCTCTCACCCCCTCCAGCCTTTCCTCCATTCCTTCCTACAAGAAGGTAAGAAAGAAGTTAATGTTTTGCTGTCTCAAAAATGCTAAGGTTTCATGGAGATTTCTAAGAGTAGAGAATACAAGAGTATTTTTAAAAGTCATTCTCTAAGTGACTAGAATTTGTAGTGCTTTCCATATGTTAGAAAATATTTAAATTTTAGAAGAATGTTTAAAAGACTAGCATCATAGTCAGCCTTATCCCACTGAACGCCTTTTCTTTCTCTTGAGCTTATTTCACTTATTGCAGTAACATTCAAAGTTCTCTAACCGTTCCCAGCTGCCCCACAGTTCTCTTCATATAATCATTTTGTCTGAAATTCCTCTCCAGATGACCCCACTTTTAAGTCTCTCATTTACAAAACTCATCTGTCACTGATCACCTACGTGGACATGCTACTGGGCCATCTGTGATGGGTAGGGAGCTGTGAGGTGTGTGGGCTGCACCTTCTGTGAGCTCAGAAGTTCGTGACAGAGCTCTCCTATCATCTCAGCTGAGGCAGGAGCATGGCAAGTTCTAGGCCAGCTTGGGCTACATAGTAAGACCCTCTCTCAGAAAGAAAGAAAGAAAGA
>LZPO01117060.1:261406-283147 GCA_001675575.1 Neotoma lepida
AAGGAAGGAAGGAAGGAAGGAAGGAAGGAAGGAAGGAAGAAGGAAACAGTTGCAAATTAAAACTACCTTGAGAATTCATCTCACCCCAGTTAGAATGGCTTTCCTCATGATAATAAATGGTGGCAAGGAGTGCTGGTAGGAGTATAAATTGATGTAGCCACTATGAAAATCAGTGTGGAAGTTCCTCAAAAAGCTAAAAATAGAACTGCCATATGACC
This sequence comes from Neotoma lepida, assembly GCA_001675575.1. Taxonomy (NCBI): domain Eukaryota; kingdom Metazoa; phylum Chordata; class Mammalia; order Rodentia; family Cricetidae; genus Neotoma; species Neotoma lepida. The sequence goes on from LZPO01117060.1 coordinate 261,625, forward strand.
CAACTAGACCATCTCTGGGAATGTTCCTAAGACTCTGCGTCCTACCAGAGACACCTTATGAACATGTTCACTGCTGCTCTAGTTACAATAGACGGAAAATGGAATCAGCCTGGACGCCCATCAGCTGATGAATGGATGATGAAAATGTGGTACTGACACACAGTGGAATTTTATTCAGCCATAAAGAAAAAGTAAATACAGAATATGCAGAAAAATGAATGGAACTAGAAACTATTATATTAAATGAGGTAAATGGGGCGCAGAAAGACAAACACCTTATGTTGTCTCCCATGTGGATCCTTGTTCTGAATTTTTATACTTGTATGTTTCATTTAGAGAATCTGTAGTTNCAGGAAACTAGAAAGTGCTCATGGAAGGGAGAAGAGAAGGACCTTAGGTGGGGAAGTGAGAATAGAACACATGTGGTATTAAAGTAGCAAGGAAAATTCTGGAAGCAAAGGTTTAGTAGTGATGGAGGAAGACGNGGGTGGCAAGTGGCTTAATCAAAACCAAGTGTGTATCATATTAAAGCCTTATAGAAACCCACTGCTTAATAATCTAATTTTGAAACTATTCTTAAAGGAATTTCAGTGCCAGGCATGGGATGCCCCATCACCACCACCAAACAACACAGGCTATTGTCATTACCCTTGGTTGCCCATCACAGCTAAATGATAAGTCCCTATTGCTGAAAGAACAGCACATTTTAGTTGCAAGGCATAGAGAAATCAAGCTGTAACTGACCTGGAAACTTCATCTCTGTTAACTGGTTTCCATAGTGCCAGAAGGAGCTATGCAAGCCACTGGAAGACAAAGATCATGAATGGATTTACCCAGTAGTGTACCCTGCATGCCACAACACCAACCTGCCAAGTGAGATGTGCCCACTGTTATGGATGTAACTAACAACTTTCTGATTGGATCTGAGGCCTGCTCCTCAGAAGGAAACTCATAGCTGATACTATGGCTGATGCTATGCCTGGGGAGGTGATAGGCCCTAGAGGGAAAGCTACTACTGTTGTTTTGCTAAGTGCTTGCCTTGTCAAATTGTCTTCTAAATATTTATATCTATACCNGTAGATTAGTGCCACTCTCAGCCTTGGTCAGAGAAGCTTCTTTTTGCAGTAGGCAATGATTAATACAGAAACTCATAACTAATATAACTGCTGGGAATAAGTGATGGTTGAGTGCTTGTCACTAAATTCAACAGCTGTATCAATGCCCTAAGGCTCAGGGAACACCACANAANAGAGGAAAGACAGAATGTAAGAGCCAGAGGATAAGGAGACCCATAAAATATTANATTCTGTATATACTCTAGTTTGGTTTTCTGCTGCTGTGAAAAACACTGACCAAAGGCAACCTGGGGAAGGAAAGGGTTTATTTGATGTACAGATTACAGTTCATCATTGAGGAAGCCAGGGCAGGAACCTGAAGGCAGGAACTGAAGCAAGGACCATGGAAGAAGGATACTCACCATCTTGCTAAGCTTTGCTTTTGTATACAACCCAGGACCACATGCCCAGGGATGGCACCATTCACGGTGAGCTGGACCCTCCCACATCAATCACTAAATCAAGAAAACATCCCACAGGGGTTTCCACAGCCAATATGATGGAGGCAATTTATCAACTGAGGTTCCCTCCCCTCCTGCTACGTGGATCAAGTTGACAACTAAGAACAGCCATCACAACATGACTGTTGTACTGATGTACTCCCATCANCTGTGATTATCTGCACAAGATCAAGCCAGTCATCACTCCTTTATGGACTGAGGAGGGGCTCATGAGGCTCCACCCCTAGGTGAGTAGCCATTGCCAACATTGCCAATGGCTTCTGTGGNGAAGGAGATATTTTTCTCTTAGGGTATGGTCACTGGTAGGTTTCCCATGCTCCCAGTAGACCAGCCCGCACTCTGCACTCATGCACATGCACTCTTGAACTCGGTGGAGAAACAGAGATAGACATGATCAAGATACATTGTGTACGTATATAAAGCTGTCAAAGAATAAATAGGAATGCTCTTTTTAAAATAAAAATAAATTGGATAACCAGTTGGTGTGCTCTTCCCTAGGGAAGACTGTGTCTTCTGCTCTCAGCATTCCTTAGTTGACTGTAGCTCTTAGTCTAGGGTTGAAGCCTCCTGGGTCTTCTCTATTCAGTTTAGCATGTCTGTTGTTCTTATTCAGCTCAGGTTTAGGGAGTCATGTTGGTAAGACTTTATGGGTGTAGCTTCCGACATTCCTCACAGCGAATTCCCTGATCCTCTGTTGCTAACAATCTTCCACCACCTTCCTTCCACAGTGTTCCCTGAGCCTTAGGTGCAGATGTTGTTTTGTAGATGTATCTATCTATTGGGACTGGGCTCACAACTCTGCATTTTAATTGGCTGTGGTTTTCTATAATGGTTTACATCTGCTTCAACAAGAAGTTTCCTTGATGAGAGGTGAGGACTACACCTATNTGTAGGTATAAGAATAAATATTTAGAACATTATTAGGGATTATGTTGGTTCAATAAAGTGAAGGTTATATATTCTCTTTCAAGATCCATGACTTCACTACCACTGAGTAGTTTGCTAGGTTTCCAGTGCCAGGTATAATTTCCCCCTTATGGAGCAGTTAGGTCTCAAGTCCANTTAGAGAATTGTTGGTTGCCACAAAGGTAAGCATGCCACTATTGCACCTTTAGGGTTACTATGCCATGCTGCTCTTGTCATGGTTTATAGGCATTATACCTGGATAGGGCTCTTGGTTGCTTCTCTCCTTTGAAAGTTTGCATGGAGCCTTCTAGTACCCTGAAATCTAATCCTCAGGGAGAAGGCTTTCAGGTCAGTTCCAGCTCAGGGGCCTCTGGGCCCTGAGTCTGAAGTGTTTGGTATCGTTAGCAATAGGGACTTACCTTCANCTCTGGGGGACAACCAAGGTTAATAACAAAGTCTGTAATATTTTGGGGCTCTCTTAGACAAGCCTGACCAACAACTCAAAAGAGAATTAAGTATTTATTAGATAGTCTTTGGCTCTTGGAAGAAGCCAAAATTATCTCTTCATTTTTCTTATTTTAATTAATTACCCTTTGCCTTTCTCAGAGCATTTGAAGACCATTTACCTGTTATAAGATTTATTCTAGGTGCTAGAGAGATGGCACAGCAGTTAAGTGCACTGATTACTCTTCCAGAGGACTCCAGTTCCATTCCCAGCACCTACATGGCTGTTCACAAGCATCTGTAAATCCAGTCCCAGAGGATCCAACACCTTCTTCTGGCCTCTGCAGGCACTGCATGCAAGTGGTACAGACATACATGGAGGCAAAACACCCTTACACATAAGATAAAAATAAAGGTTAAAAAAGAGAAATACCAAAATAAAGGGAAATTGGTATCATTATGGAAAACAGTACCATATAGTACCATATGTTCACAGTTGCCCTGCTTCCTTGGAGCAGGTAGACCCACTGCGCCAACAACTTCCCTTGTATGGTCTCACTGCTCTCTAGAGTCAACCAATTCTGTTTTGATAGAATTAGGGCCATGTCATCAAGCCACTGGAACAATATTTATATACTTTAGGGTTAGGATGATAAAGGCTTAGAACAGTCTACAAAAAAAAAAATTCAAGCTCAATGTGGTGATATATTGNGTANCAAATAAACCTTGCCTGAGGATCAGAGGACAGAGNCAGCCNCNAGATTCTACATAGAGGCCAGGCGGTGGTGGCACATACCTTTAATCCTAGCACTTGGGAGGCAGAGATCTGTCTGGGTCTCTGTGAGTTCAAAGCCACCCTGGACTACATGAGATTGATTTGGTCTAGGAGAGAAACAGAGCCAGGCAGCGGTGGCACACACCTTTAATCCCAGTATTTAGGAGTCACACACCTTTAATCCCAGCACTTGAGATCTCACGCCTTTGCTACCAGTATTTGGGAAGCACACACGCCATTAATCCCAGCACTAGGAAGGAAGTGAAATGGCTGGGCGGAGAAAGGTATATGAGGTGTGAGGAGACAGGAACTAAAGGCTTTCCGCTGAAGCACCTTTTCAGCTGAGGACTTANAGGTGTTCAGTCAGAGGATTCATGGAGACAAGATCTCGCCTTTGATTTGTTCCTGAGGATTCGGTAGTGGTGAGAAGTTTCTCTAGTGGCTTGTTCCTTTGTCTCTCTGATCTTTCAGCATTTACCCCAATATCTGGCTCTGGGTTTTTTATTCTAAGACCACATAACATTCGAGCACCATCTCATTCTCCAAGCACCAGTGGGACATTCTTCTCCAGTCTTTTACTTGTGAGTAATCTGCACATCTTTAGAGCTTAGAAAAAATCTTGGCAATTCCAGGAGCTAGCCCTTCCTTGTTCTACTGGTTAGGGCAGCTNCTTGGGGCCTCTAGGCTGCTTCATCTCAGCTCAACAGCACATCTATCTTTTATCTTCTGATAGTAATCAGAGTTCTGACTAGCACGTTCCAGGAGGNACTGGCCTTTGGAAAGTGACAGTTCTTTGCCTGTTGCTTCTGCTCATTGTTACCCATTTCTGTTCCTCTCCTCGGTTACCTGCCCTCTCCAACATTAACATGTGCACAAGCTATTAGCTTATCTTATCTCCTAAATGTTAAAGCCATTTGGTCATAATGAAGATCTGTACCATGATGAATGCTTGTAGATCACCAACTCCTTGATGGGAAAACANCTGAATTACTGTTTAAAAATGATCATTTAAAATAGATTCTGTTGGGAGGCCTAAGGAGATGGCTCAGTCAGTAGAGTACTTGTTGTGCAAACATGAGGACCTGCATTCAGACCCCCAGCATCTATGTCANACAAACAAAAATGAGGCTTGTCATTGTACATCTANGGTTAGAATTCTAGCACTGTGGAGGTTAAGATAGGATGATTCTGGGGGCTCACTGGCCAACCAGTCTAGCCAATCAGCAAACTCCAGATTCAATGAGAGACACTGCCTCAAAAATGATGTGGAAAGTGAGAGAAGAAGACACCCAACATTGACCTNTGGCCTTCACNTGCAAGTACACACATGCGCATGGGTATGTACACACACGAGAGGATANATACANATANATATATATATATATGTATACATATATATATACACATACACACACACACACACACACATATGAAAGAAAGAGAGAGAAAGGAAAGGAGGGAGGGGGAGAGGCCCGGTGCTTCAAGCCAGATACCTTGGAGGCTGAGGCAGGAGCATCACAAGTTTAAGGCCTGCNTGAACTACAGAACTAACTCAAGTCTAGTTTGGGTAATTTCATTAGACTCTGTCTCAAAACAAAGAGTAAAGAAAGAGCTAGGGATAAAGCCAGGCATTCTGCCACACACACCTGTAATCCCAACCCTTAGGAAAGAGAGGCAAGAAGGTCAGAAAGTCAAGACCAACCTTGGATAGCAAGTTCAAGACCAGTNTTGGCTACATAAGACTCTATCTCCAAAAATAAAAGGAGAAAANTTTGGNGTACAGCTCAGTGGTAAAGCACTTGTCTGGCATGCAGGAGGCCCAAGGTTCAATCCCAANATGGTGGGGAAAATAACAATAATGCACACATACACACATGCACACATGTACCTATGTATGTACATAAATATATATATTAAAAATGACAGACAGTAGAAAAAAGGAAGACAGCAGCCACTGGTTATCTTGATGTGATAAATAACCATGTTCATAGATGTGTAGCTGTAAGTATCATCTGATTTCCTGGGTTGCTGGCATTCTGTAGGAAAGCAGGGGCTGTGGTCTGGGAGGAAGCCACACAAAGCCGGTAGCAATTAACTGAGAAAAAAGCTTGTGAATCGCTAACCTGCTGTTTCCCATCAGGGACTAGGGTGCTAACATCCGCTGCAGAGAGAGGCTCTGGCAGATGGCGTCTTTTAACCAGCGGAGCTAACATTTCCAGCCAAGCTTCACTGCCCTGGGCAAAGCAGGCCATAAAGAAGAGGCCAGGAGCCTGCGTGTGGGAGCTCCAGAGAGCCTACTGGCCCTTCGTAATACCACGGTCATGGGAGAAAGTAGCCCTCAAGCACAACACCTAGCACAGTTATCTATGAGGCAGCTCTCAGAGTCTGAATGGCTGTACAGTGAGGGACTCCGATGGGCTGCCTAAGGTGGGGAGGAGGACGTCTCCCAAGAGCAAACTCCAGTGAGCACAGAGCAGCATCACCCACACCCACACCTCCCAAGGAGGGCACAGGTACCCCAACTGAAGTTTGTCTTTTGAGTGATGTATCGAGCGGATGTATCGAGCGGAGTGCTCCCTTCCCCTGCTCCTACTTGGCTACCCACTACCAACCTTTCCCCTAACTCAGTGTTGAAGAAATATTTTAAATACGGGTCTGAAGGTNTGCAGCAGACGCCATCCTGCCAAGCTGTATGTTCAGTACCACATACTGATAAAAATGAAAGATTAGCATTCTGAAAGACCTGACTGGACTCGGGGCTTCCACTTCTTAGGCAAATCATCTATCTGCCTCACCCCTGTTTCCACATTTGAAGCAAAGGCAGGGAAATCTCATCATCTACCAGTATGGTGAGACCTACATGTGACAGGCCTGTGAGGACCTAGTTTCATACTCATTCCTTCTAGAATCTTCTGGGCCTGTGCAACTGATAGCTGGAATGCATCCAGGCCTCACCTCATAGATTTCTCCTCCCAGCGCCTCTCCTTGAGTAACAACACATCCTCCTGCAACATAAAGTCGTTCTGCTGGTAAACCCTCTCTAGGCTGCCGTTAGGGATGTGTGTGATTCTGGGCATCTCACAGCAAGCCAGTTGGGCAAGTCGGGGAATCATAATGACTGCCAATTTCCCACTCACTTGATGCAATGGGAAGATCACTTCTTCATTACACTTTATTAGAAGTCTTGAGATGGGTGTTTCCCAGAGACAGCAGGTGGCCCGCACATCACAGGCAAACTTCCAGGCTTACACAGAGGAAAGCGTCTCTGCTCGAGGCCTCTGAAAAGTAAACCCTTTTGTGTTTTCATTGTACAAAATAATGGATTTCATACATTGATAGCTCAAGCAGGCCTGATCTCACCAGGTAATCCAGGCTGGCTTCAAACTTGGAATGATCCTCCTGCCTCAGTGCTAGGATTACAGGTGTGACCTCCACAGTTGGATGTACTTCTATATAGGTACATGAAAGGCAAATTCTGCTCATGTTATAAGGACTGTGGTTAAGGAAACAGTACCTATGTGTATGTATATTTATACATATATATGTATATATATATATATGTGTGTATATATATATATGCCTGCTTTAGTATATAAACCCAAGTTTAAATCCAAGTTTATCCATATACTAAAAGTCTTATCCCAGTGTTACCTATGAGGTCAAGAGCTACGAAGCCACTTGCTTCTTTGGACTTTGGTTTTCTCCTCTGCTAAAGAGAAAACATTCTGCATAAATTAATATAAAGGTCAAGTGAGAGTACTTAAATAAAAGGACTTCATATTATAATTACCATATTAATACTATTTTATAATTACATTTGTAAAGTGTGTGAATTTGTCTTTACCTCATATAAGGTGAAGCTTACACAAGGCAGTCTAACATTAATAATAATTAATGGTTAATTAATAATAATTAATGATTAATAAATAATCTAGCCAATGATGTAGCCCTGCACCTGCAATCCTAACACCTGATAGGCAGAGGCAGGAGAGCATACATTTGAGGCGGACCTGGTCTTCATAAGTGAGTTCCATGATGGCCAGACAGAACTATATAATGAAATCCTATTTCAATAGTAACAATAATAATCATGATAATCATAACAAATATTATTCTAAGTTAAAAAATAATGTGTGTGTAGGTGGAATCCATGCAGCACATGTTTTACAGACACAGTAGGGCAAGATCCATGTCAAGAATGAAGCTGAAGGTTAGCTAATGTGGAAAGAGCAGTTAGGAAATGCCTCCCTGAGACCGCAGTGGTCCATCTGTCCATTCCGACCACTCAGGTTTTCTCAGCATCAACAGATGAGTGAACATACTTGAATACTTGGGTAGCTCTTTGAGTCCCATCTGTTCTTCCTTTCCAGGTTGCATTCCACCACACTGGACAGGGGTTGAGAGAAGGTAGCCTGCTAGTTTCTCCACCTCTCACCAGGGTTCCCCTGAAGCCCTGGAACACCCTATTTCCAACCACCCTTTTCCTCTCTCCCCACTCTGTCACCACGTCCCTGCCACACGGAACAGGCAGAAGGTTGCCAAGTGCTTCCTGCTCCACCCGAGGTGAGAGTACTTTCACGATTTCCCATTGGGAAGGAACTCACCTCTATGAGGTCATCTCCTTTGACTGTGAGCAACAGAGTCACTTGGCTGCTTTTACTGCCTCTAATCCCTGAGCCCGCCGGGGTTAACCTTGCACTATTTGCAGGCTGAGTAGGAATGCAGCATCTGTCTCAGGCTTGATTCCAAGCACATGTCCTAGAACTAACTCTCAGGACCACACCTGCAGGAGTGACCACAGCAGGGGCTGGATGGGAGAGGGCTGAACTATACAACAGGGACCCCACTGATGCCACCTGGAGCTCTGCAAGCCCTTTGGTCCTGCAAAGGGCCAGGCCTCACTAACCTGCCTGCATACGTATGCTCCTCCTAGAGAGGGAATATGAGCATAAGTCGATTTGTAAAACAGGGGCAATCCTTGGAAAGAGACTCAGCAGAGAACACTCAACTGCCAACACTCGGTGCTTCAGACCTGAAGGGGTATCTGAGAGTTCCCGCTGCATCAGCATACCAGCCAAAGTGCATCTTAACATTCAAGAATGTTCATAATTATTTTTAAAATGACACATTGCATATAAGTAATTGTGTATTTGCTTAAAACTGTTTGTATTAGTCAGTAGCACTGGCTGCTCTTCCAGAAGACCCAGGTTCAATTCCCAGCACCTATATGGCAGCTCACAACTGTCCATAACTCTGGTCCCAGCGGATCCAACGCTTTCTTCTGGCCTCCATGGACACTGCACGAACATGATAGACAGACTTACAGGCAAGCAAAACACCCAGATACATAAAATTAAACAAGAAACTTAAATTAGTCTAAAGCTTTAAAAAAAACTTAAATAAATAAATATAAATTAAAGTTGGAGGACTACTGATTAATACAACGTTCCAAATAGTATCATAAAGCTACGAAAGTCAAGAGCATTACTAACATTAAAATAGACACATAAAACAACAAAACACGGTCCACAGACATAACATATTCAGAAAACTGGGTTTTAGGGAAGAGGAGGGGCTGGGGACTGAACCCTCACACATCCCACCACTGACACCATCGATCAATTTTGAAATATTGCCAAGAAAAGTGTGTTGAGTGAAAGAAAGCAGACAGAAAGAGAGAGAGAGAGAGAGAGAGAGAGAGATCACTCTATCAACGATTCTCAACCTGTGGGTGGAGAGCACTTTGGGGGTTGCATATCAGATATTTACATTACAGTTCATAACTGTATCAAAATTGCAGTTATGAAGTAACAATGAAATAGTTTTATGGTTGGGCATCACCCCAACATGAGGACCTGTATTAAAGGGTCTCAGCATTAGAAAGGTTGAGAACCACTGTACTATATGCATTATTTCCATTACATGAAACTTCACTGCTGAGTATGGTGACTCACATCTGTAATCTTAGCACTAGACAGGCTGAGGTGGAAGGAAGTTAGAAGCCAATATGAGCCAAAGAGGAAGAAAGAGTCTGTCTCAAAACTACAAAAAAAAAATCTAGAAAATGTAAATTAATTATAGGGCTAGAAGTAGATTGGGGTTGTCTGGGGAGAAGGCACTAGGAAGAACTTAGAGAGGGCGTGTACTCCTGGAGGTGTGATGTTCANAGACTTGATTGTCGTGATGGTTTTGTAATTTCATGGTGATGTCACATACCAAAGTGTCAAACTGTGTGATTTGCATGTACACAATTTATAGTTATGCCATTACGCCTCAATAAAGCTGTTAAGTGAAGGAGCCAGGTGTGGTGGCTCACACCTATAATCAGCATCCTGAGCCAGANGATCACAAGCCTGAGGCTAGCCTGGACTACATAGCAAGTCCTTACTTCAAGAAAGAAAAAGAAGAGACTAGAGGAAGGCAAGGAGAAGAGAGAAGAGAGGAAGAGAGGGGAAGGATGGAGTTCAGGACTTCATGAGTAAGACTGCATGCTCTCACAATCGGTAGTTGAGGCTAGACTTCAAAATACCAGTCAAGTTCTCTTGAGCTAGTCACAGAGCAGAGGAAAACTTTACTTTGAAAATATTCGGTGGGCATGGTGCCACACACCTGTAACCACAGCCCTTGGCTGAACCAGAAAAATGGCCTCAAATATGAGAACAACCTGGGCTCCGTGGTCTTTGTTTGTGAGTACAATGCAATCCAGTGCAATGCATATAACATAATATGTTCTCATCCTCTCCGTTTTGAGGAGATAGTCCCAGCCTCTGCTTCTGGCCTCAACATTTCCAAGGTGCACATGTAGCCTCTGCCTGTTGCTTTCTGGTCACAGCCGGTTCTTAGGAGTTCATCATCACTTATGTGCCTTTGATGTCAGTACTTGCCTTCAGTGAAAGTCCTAACTGAAGTAGAGTAAGGATTTGTTCTGGCTGAACAAATTAGCACTGATGCGATGCCTGTGTTCGCTGCTGTCCCAGACCTGTCCTAACTTCCAGACTCTTCCATCAACCCTTTTGCACTGAACACATAGATGCAGGGTTATGGTATAGGAAAACCCAGGCTAAACAGTATTGAAAATCATAGAGCTTTAGGAAAACAAACGGCTTGAGCCCTGCTTTGTAATGCTTTCCCTCTTACGCCTTTTGTTTTCTTGTTAAACTGTTTTGAGAAACCATCCCCAATTTATAGACAACCTCTCCATGGCAACAGTAGCTACCATGGAGACCACAGGGGAAGAAAAGGAAGAGACAAACAAATACCAACACTTAGTTAAAGGATCGCTCAGCTCCAGACTGGAGGAATGAAACCAACTGTGACAATCAGGAATATTTTAGGGGACTCAGTGGGAGGAAAGGGCCCAGCAAAGCAGCCTGTGGGGGCCCTGCTCAAGACTTTCCTCCCCTAACAGGAGACTCCTTTTAGTTTTTTCTGCTGTCTCATTGCAAATCAAAGACTATTTTTGTGCTGTTCAGGGGTGGAGCCAGGGGTGGGTTGTTGTTGTTTCCATTTTTTTTTTTTTTGGTGGTCTTGACACAAGCTAGGGTCATCCCAGAAAAGGGAACCTCCGCTGAGAAAATGTCCTCATCAGATTTGCCTGTAGGCAACTCCACAGAGCATTTTCTTGACTGGTGATTGATGTGGGAAGGCCCAGGCCACTGTTGGGAGCGCCACCCCTGGGCAGGTGGTCCTGAGTGGTCTATTAAAGGTAGCTGAATAAGCTGTGAGGAACAAGCCAATGAGCAATGCTCCCCTGCATCAGCTCCTGCCTGCAGGTTCCTGCCTTGAGTTGCAGCCCTGACTTCCCTCCATGATGAACTGTATGCTGTAAGCCGAAAGAAACCCTTTCTTCCCCAAGCTGCTTTTGGTCATGCTCTTTATCACAGCAACAGAAACCTAACTAAGACACTAAACTAAGATGTTTCTTCCTTAACCATCAAAAACAATTCTGGAGCTGGTTAAACAGCTCAATGAGTAAAATTGCTTGCAGTGCTAACCCAACAACATGAGTTCAAGCCCCAGAACTTATGGAAAGGTGGAAGAAGAGAACAGACCTCCATGAAGTTCCTTCACACATGTACCATGGTATATACACACACGTGCACACACATGCACACACACATCATGCACATACACACAATAATATTAATTAGTTCTGTATCAGTTATGCATGTACAAGCCACAGACACATGAACATGACTTAGTTCACTTAAAAACCTTCCAAAGAGTTCCTTGTGCAAATCGTTCCAGTGAATAAAAGAGACCTTGGATTAGTATGTTTGGAGAGTGGAATAACTGAGGATTCTACGGCAACATTTCAGGGCGAGGACAGGAAAGGAGGCAACAGAGGAACAGAGTGACCAGAAACAGAATGTTGTCAGCGACAGAGGGACCCCTGTGCAAAGGAGGGCTATCCATCTACTGTGTGACAATTCCCCAGCCACTCAAAACTCTGTGGCAATCAATACTTACATTCGATAGTTAAATATAGAAATAAGCAAGAGGCATTCAAAAACAAATGTCCGCTATTGACCAACATAAACTTCACCTAAATGAAAAAAAAATCTAAATTTTTCACACTGATTTGTGTGTGTGTGTATGTGTGCATACACGCATGCGTGAGTGCGTGAAGTCAGAGGACAACTTTCAAGAGTTGGTTTTCTCCCACCATGTGCGATCTGGGGATGGCACCCCAGTTGTCAAACTTGACGGCAAGAACCTTTCCCTGCTCAGCCGTCTCATCGGCCCCCAATTAGATATCTGACCTGAAACTGCCTTTCTTCTCTCCCTTCTCCTCCTGTCTTAGAATCTGATCCCCCGACAGAGCTTAAGGGAGGTCCATCCCTACACTTCGTGGGACAGATTGCTGAGATCTAGCCACCAATTACTCTGTTAAAAAGTGTTTTTTGGCCAAAAGAGGAAGACAGGCTAGGGGTTCTAGTGGGAGCTGGAGAGAGATGATGGGAGGGGAGCTGACAAAATCAAAATACATTGTATACACGTATGAAATTTTCAATGAATAAATTAAAATATTATTCTTAAATTAATAAAAAAGGAATTTAAAACACTTAAAAATGTTTTGGTAGCCAAGTGAGATGGCACACACCCCTAATCCCAGCACTCAGGAGGTAGAGGCAGGTGGATCTCTGTGAGTTTGAGGCTACCCTGGTCTACATAATAAGTTTCAGACTAGCCAGGGCTACATAGTGAAAACCTGCCTAAAAAACAAAAAAGTTCTGTCTTTCTAATAGTATAAAGTAGCATCTTGTTGCTGAAATTTGTATTTATTTGATTTCTCTGAGTTTGGATGTTTGCGTACACCTAGACGTTCTCCATATATCCCGTCTCCAGGTACCTGTCTTGAGCTCCTTCCCACGTGGCTTCCTTTAACGATGAACTGTAATGATGAACTTGTAAGCTGAAATAAACCTTTTCCTCGCTTAACTGCTTTTGGTTATGGTATTTACCACAGCAACAGAAAGCTTTTAGGACAAGTCCATTTTCTTTCTTAAGTCTTCTCCGTAGATGATTATATGAACTGCAAAGGATTCTGTTTTTTTCCCTTCACCACCCCCCCTTTTTTTTTATTTTGTAACTGTGTGGGTCAGGTTGTCCAGGGTGATGTTAAATGGTAGAAATGACATCAAGAGGCCTTGTCCTCTCAACAGCTCTAAAACTCAAAGTTTAGTACAGATAATTTTGTGATGTTACACAAGCTCTAAAATCATTGGGAAATATTTTTCCTACATCTATCAAAATAATTATGTGGTATTTCCATTTTAGTAAATTAATTGAATGAATTACAGTGGTAGATTTTCTAAGGATAAATCACTCTTGTATTTCTTGGATTAACCAAGGCATCATTCCTTGCTTTACAGAACTTGCTAGGTTCAGTAGCTGGATAAATTTACTAAGCCTGCCATGATAAAATACCACAGACGACTGGTCAGTTTAAACAACATAAATTTGTTTTCTCCAGTTCTGGGAGGTAATCCCAAGATCCAAGTGTCTGTAAAATTAATCTGAGGGCTTTCCCCTGGTTTACAAATGGCCGATGGGTCCTGCCCCTGATTTACAGATGGCCGCTGGGTCCTCGCATGGCCTTTCATCTGTACAGCCCCACTACCTCTCATGTGTTTCTAAATTTCCCCTTCTTATAAGGACACCAGTGGTATTGGATTAGAACCTACCATATGACCTCATTTCACTTCAGTCAGCTCTTTCAAAACCCCATTTCCAAATACAGTCACATTCTGAGATACTGGGACTTAAGGCTTCAGGACACAGACTCAGAAGGATGCCATCCAGCCGCTAAGAGGGCATGATATTTCGGACTTTCACACATACATTCACAAGTGAACCTGTTCTACAAGTTTCTCCACAAATGAGTTGAGATTTGAAATGGTTTTTCTATTATTGGAGCTACCTATGTAAATCAGGGATTATTATTATTTTTGTTTTGTTTTGTTTTGTTTTTCGAGACAGGGTTTCTCTGTGTAACAATCCTGGCTGTCCTGGAACTCGATTTGTAGACCAGGCTGGCTTCAAACTCACTGAGATCTGCCTGCCTCTGCTTCCCAAGTGCTGGGATTAAAGACGTGCGCCACCACCACCCGGTTTCCTTATTTTTTTAAGCATTAGAGACTGGACCCAGGGTCTCACATATGTTAGGCAAGTTCTCTACCATTGAGCTACATCCTCAACCCTCAAATTCTCTGATTCTTACCATCCCAACTGTGACATTTTATACTTTTTCAGTTTTTATACAGATTTCAACTTTCTTCACATTTATACTTTGTGTTGATATGGAATTCATGTGTGAATATGGTGTAAGATTGGGATTTACTTTTATGTTCTCCCTTAATGAGACCCCTTTCCTACCATTATCTAAGTAACTTCCCATTTCTTTCAGTAATTAATAAAGCTCCTTATATATAAAATTTCTACATAGAAACCAAAAGATGCTTATTTTTATTTTGCCAATATTTTATTGTCTTTTTCCCAAGTCAAAACTTATAAAATACTAAAAATTAATTTTACCATATATATTTGCTATTCACAGTATCACAAAGTATGAAGTATGGTATTTTTCACTTTGTGTTGGTTGGGTTGGGTTGGGTTGGTTATGACAGGGTCTTGCTCTACAGCCCAAGCTCACTTTGAACTCGTGATCCCACCTCAGCTTTTTGTGTCTGTTTCTTAAGAGAACAGGCAGAGACTAGAAAAGGTTATTTGTAAACTAACAGTCATATAATTCTGAACAGCACGCCGGGACTTGTGACACCATACTCTGTGCTTGCACTCAACCCCTCTACTGCCTAAGCAGTACCTAATATCCTTGTACCTAATTTCATTTCATAGTAAGTGATCATGTAACATCCACTCTGTTCCAGATATTGTCACAGGCTCTGTGTTTGGAGAGCCTCTGAGAGGCCCATGGAGCTTCTCCTAACTCTACTGAAAGTAGATCAAAATGGCCAAGTCAAACAAGAAACCTGGAGTCACCAAGACTGTGCCTCCGCCTTGAAGCAATTTCAACTTTTTCCTCTACTCTGCCAGAAACACTACACCTGCCCTATTCTCTGACATAGGACACCTGTGACATGGGACACCTGTGTTGACCTTTGAACTAAGTTAACAACATACCCAATCTAAATCCCACTGCAATAATAAACCTGGTTCAGGATATCCTTTGTGGAAATGGAGAGCCGGTGTTTCCCATCACTAAAGTGCTTCACAGAGAGCCTCATTCTCATTTTAAATGTTGTAAGGGTTTCTCAGCCCTGTTTCAGGGTCCAAACCCTATGATGGGAGTGTTTCTGACCATCTGAATCACAATGACATTGTCAAATTTCCTAAAGATTAAAAGCACTCAGTTGGATATCCAAGATTTCGATGGTGGTTAAATAAGAAATGAAAAACGATTTTCTGGTACTGTGCCAACATCTGGACTTGACAGCGGACTGTTGTCATGAGCACTGGTAGGTGATTCCTTTGCTGTTGGGACTCAACTGGTATGGGATTGTCTTCTAGGGGAAAGCAGGATTGCTTCACATCTTGAGGACAGGAGAATCTCTCAGGTATTGTTGCTCGTGTGCAAGAGGCTTTCATGAAGACCATTTAAAAAACAAAGTTTTGTGTCCAGATCAGACACAAATGAGCCCATGACTTCTCCCACCATCATGGTCATTGGGCAGCAGTTCCCAGCTGACAGCCTTGGCCTTCTGAGCCAATGGCTGCTAGTGCTGCAGTTGGCATGGGACTGGGTCCTCCTGAAGCTGCTTCTGAAACTGCTTTGATGTTTCAGATCAAAGGTAGTAAGAAGGTCAGCCTATTCTCTGAACTGAGATTGGGATAAATACAGCAGTGGACCAGATGAACACTCTGTACAAATAAGAGCTCCAATCTGCAGCATGTACTATGTGGACCACAGGAGCTCACGCTATGGGATGCTCAGATTTATGACCGAGATGGTGCTGATATGGTGGTGGCTGGGGTTTCGGAATTCACATTATTCCTTCATCTCTTGTGTGATTCTCCAGCCTGGGCACTGAGCATACTCAGATCATAATTGGCTTGTCCGTTTCCTCTAAAGATGGTTTTGTAATGAGAAGAACGTGCCACTGTGCTATTGCTGGAAGAACATCAATGTGTAGTTCAAGGAAAGGTTTGGATCAATGGAAGTTTGGGGCTATGGACTTTCAGTTGATGCTGGTCATGTAACTGCCCCTGATCCTGAAGGGCAAGGTACCTTGACATGCCAGCATGCTACTGTGGAAGACACAGTAGTACAATGTGAAGAGCTATCCTAAACCACCATACACATTATGTCCATGCCCCTGGGAGATGTTGCTACAAATAAATCATCCAGCATCTCTTTAGGGACCACTCATACATATCATTGCTGTTCCTTCAAAGAAAGAACCTAGAGACATTGGCTGACAGCTTATAAGAGTGTTCATGGCTTCTTTTACTGCACAAACATGTTTTTGAAAACCACTGCCAACTTTAAACCTGGATTGCACAGACCCTGGAGTTGATATCAATTATGTTGCACTGCTAAGTATGAAGATACATGCCTGTAATTGTAGCCTTTGGAGGCTGGGGCAAGAGGATCTCTTGTTCGAAGGCAGCCTGCGTCACAGAATGAGTTCTAGGTCAGCCTGGGCTATACCAGGAAACAAACAAAAAAATCAATTACAGGCACAGGAGTGTAAAACTGAGGAATGATCTGTTGGGCTCACCAATCACCTTGGTTTTGGGTGGTATTAAAGCAACNCTGTATTGCTGGCATGTAGGATAAGTCATTTGTAACTAGCTTGTTAATGTTTTAAAACATGTTTTTAAAGTGTTTTAACATTTAAGACTAGAAATAAAGTTAAATTTATATAATCCACCTAAACTTAAAGTCCTTGGATACATACTGAGCAGTGAGTTCAAGACCAGCTTAGGAGACACACCAAGACCCTATCTTTAACTTAAAAAAAAAAAAGAAAGAAAGAAAATGAATAAATAATTTGTAAACTAAAATTTGACTACAAGACTAAATAATTTAAACAGCACCTTGGTTTATCCCCTGCCTCCAGGGGAAAACAATTAATTTCTGGTAAACAGATGGCAATATCCAATTTCCTTTTTAGATCCAACCACTGGGGTTTCCATTGGGCCCGTGGGAATCCTAACAGAAGCAGAATCCCCAGCCTCTCGTGTTGCTGCATGATTCAGACAACTGTCAGCCCTAGAGAAGGGGGTTCCTTCTTCTCTCACCTTCCCGGACCTGAAGGGAGACACCTGGGGCTGTGGGGATGAACAGATCACACTATGATGTCTTCTCTTGTCCCAGCAGGAACCTCAGTACAACAGAGAACTCAGCTCCACCCAGTTTATGACACTGTCATCTGAGCCCATACAACCAAACTTATGTACTCACGAATGTCCCCTGATGTCCCACCACCTCCCTGTTCTTAAAAACTTCCACTTTCAGCCGGGTGGCGGTGACACACGCCTTTAATCCCAGCACTTGGGAGGCAGAGGCAGGCGGATCTCTTTGAGTTTGAAACCAGCCTGGTCTACAGAGTGAGTTCCAGGACAACCAGGGCTGTTACACAAAGAAACCCTGTCTCAAAAAAGCAAAAAAGAAAAAGAGTCCACCCCAGGTCTTCTTGCTGCAATTCAGATAACCTTTCTTCCCATCCATTACTGGAAGGAGTTGTCTACTTCCTGCTAACAGTGACTATCAAATAGAGAATATATCTTATACTAAAGTAATTATGTCTCAAGTCCAAGATCTGGGCAGCCATATTGTTTCAAATTTTAAGAAATGAGTTACCAGACAATTATGAGTTGTATAGTTTTTATTATTTTACTATTAAACTTTTTTTAAATCTTGAAATGGGTTAATCTGAAAGTAAAAACTAGCCATATATATGTCTTTATACACCATATACACTTAAGAAATAAATAGTGGCCTAAGCATTTTTAAAAAGCATCAGATATACAAACAAGACTTCAGGTCAAATAGATAAATACACAACTCACAGAGGATCCAGTTCTCCACGCTTCCGTTACTAAACACAGAAGCCGGAAGCCACCAGGGTGCTTGGCCAATAACAAGCTCCACTTTGGCTAGAAAGCAATTGCAGTAGCACACTGAGGGCTGGAGAGAGCACTTTGCGTTAAGGTTCGACCNGTTATGTCTTCGGAAGGTTGGCATTAAACAGCGATACAAATATGGAACAGTACAGATGCAAAGAATGTGTATTTAAAAACCTAAATATAGAGAGTGATTGCTCTCCCATCCCAGCTGACAGCTCACCCATAAAGACTCAACCCTTTACTCGAGTGTTTTCTGGTTGTATATCAATGAGAGGATTTGGATTTTATGGATAGCTCTGAAAAAAAAAATTCCCTGCTTATCACATCGGGAACAGACTGATAGGAAATAGTTGCAGACATCTTCGTGGAGTTGCAGAAAGGACTTCCTGAAGTTTGCCTCCAGGAAACCTCGCTGGGTCCTCAGCTTGGCCCCACCACCACCTTGATGTATCTATATCTAAGCAGGTGGCTGAATTTTCCTAAGCCTTGATTTCATAAAACAAGAATAATAACAGCTGCCCTGCTCCTTGCACTCTGATTAGGTGACAGATGTGCAAGCTGTCTAGAAACTGCAGAAGGGTGTCTCGGGTATCCCATTTATTAGTTCACATTAAGATCTAGAACAGGAGGCTTTTCCCCAGGAGCTTAACACAGAGACGGCACTGATTAAAGAAAAAAAAAAAAGCAAGCTATTTCATAGAAGAGCACTGTATCAAACCCTAACCCCAGCTCTGTCCATAGCGGCTGGTTTCTGCTCAGCGCGTATGTAGAACACACACTACTGTCAAGCTCCCTAAACAGCAGAAACTGTGCTCCACCACTGTGGCCACCGTGCATGATTTTCTGCTTCTGCTCTGCTAGTGATCAAGCATGGCCCTTAGAGGAAATGACACATGAAAACCTCAGAGCCCGAACTCTTTCAGCCTGTAGCTCCCCCCTCAGCCCTGTCTGTCTTTCAGCCCAGGCATACTCATGAGCCAGTGAACCTGAGGGATTCCAGAGACCCTGATCCCATTGGCTCCAAATACAAAGATTGAGTTGTGTGTCTACTTCCCTGTGCTAATTAGGTGAAGTGCCCAATAAATGTTTGCTTAATCAAAGTATGAATTATGTAAAAAGAGAAATACCAACAGTGTGAGCTTCAGAAGGTCAGCTGGGAAGCATGATGGCATACCCAAGATAGAACCAGGATCCATCAGTCTGGCATGGGAGAACAGTAGGACATTAGTACCAGCCTGATCTATTGTCCCCTCTCTAGGTAACAGGTCTGTCACTGTAGCAGATGAGTCAGCTCTTAAGGAAAAGACTTGTCACTAAGATTCAGTGAGGCCAAGCATCTGCCAACCTTCCACACAAAGCCACTTCAGAGCCTGTGTTCCCTGTGGTTGGACAAAGCTAGGGCTCACCTAGCAATAGTGAGAGTGGCCCAGAGTGCACCAGGGCTCTGGACATTCCAGTGCTCACACAGCTTCCTGAGGGGTCAAGAGAAGTTTGGAGTTAGAATCATCAGCCAGAATCTCAGAGGGCACAAGCCTCTCTGGGAGAAGTCACAGTTGTCAGGGGAAACAAGGTGAGCCCAGAGAGTAAGCTGCTCCCAGGGCTCCAGAGTCAAGGCTGAGGTCTTCCATCAAGTGAGTCTTCAGCAGTAACTTTCCTCCATGTGGGGTGTGGGTGAATGCAAGCTTCAGGACTTCCTGGGCCCTCAGGCCAGCTTCACAAAGCGACTGGAAGGAACCACGTGAATATAGTGTTAGCTCACTCACCAGCAAATGGGCAAACCTGTACCAAGGTATATCTATTGAGATGTGAACCAAGTCTTAGTGTTCTGCACATGGACAGGCCATGGTACTGATTTGCCTTTAGGAACAACGGAAAGATCCCCTATGAGAAGCACCTGGAGGTGCCCGTCTGGGTTGCTAGGTGCACTTTTCACACTCAATGCATTCGTGTGCTTTGCCCAACACATATACACAAGTGTGAGGAAGACTATCAAACTTCTTTGCCTTTATCTAGAAGCATACAAGATTCTCCTGAGGCAGGAAAGGAACAATTGGGTCAAGGGACCTGAATCCTATTCTCAACTACAGGAGCTCTCTGAACTTTAGTCTCCTTATTGGTGAATAAGTTCATGTCTGAAGAGAGAAATCTGATGGCGCTGCATGGCGCTAAGGATGCCATGACTTCCTAGGGTCCTTATTGCTTGGATTCCTATTGTTTTCTGTGCCTTAGAGAGGAAGTAATGGGCTGACTCGTTTCCCAAAAAGAAAAAGTGTGAGCCAAGTTATGTAAGTTAGAGCATTCTAGAACAGAAAAAGAAGCACCTCATCCCTTACATTAAGTCCTTCCAGGGTATGCAATCTATCAATAAAATTAATGTATACAGGAGCACTCTGAAAGAGGTAAATTGAAATACAAACAAAAAGAATTAAGATAATGATAGAGGAAGATCAAATGAGCCTGCACTTAAGAGGGGGCAGTCTTCAGCCCCCACAAGTCTGTGATTACTAAGCTTGGGGTCTTCTGATGCTCCTTAACAGAAGCCAGGTCAGCTGGGGGTGCAGTCAGGCCCACTGGGTTGGCAGACGGTTAATCACAGGGGATCCCTGCAAACGGCTTGCTTGATAATGAGTACTTAACCAGAGGCGGAGTGCTTCATCTGAGCAGGTGCAACGTCTCTACTGAAATTAGCAGGCTTTAATGTAAAACGACCCATCACACACTAGGGAATCTTGGGAAAGAGACTTCATTGCCCCACGCCTCAGTTTTCTCAGTGTCCACAGGGACAGTGCCTGCCTCCTGAGATTGCCGATAAAGTTAAATGACTCTGTAAGTCACTGGATGCAGGTGGGCGCATGCTGCATGCCCAGCATTCCCCAGCAGGATTATCAGCCAGTCCTCTGCTGAAGACAAGCAGCAGGAGGTGAGTGGCTAGAGAGACAGTCACCCTCATCCTTAGAAGGTATTTTGGCTTAGATGGCACAAGACAGGCTCCACCGAGGATCCCATTGTCACACACCACGACCTGGGCCTTCCTCCACCTGAAACCATGTGGTTCTACACCTAACAATGTGATACCACACAAGACAGCCAGCCTCTCGGTCATCTCCCTTGGCTCTACACACAAGCAATCCTGTACCTCAAAGTGGGCACAAGTAGGGGCACTAACTTTTGCTCATAGCAACCTGGTTTCCAGAAAATCTAATAAAAGCTAACAATCTTGCCTCCCACCC
>LZPO01117061.1:7683-20989 GCA_001675575.1 Neotoma lepida
CCCGCCTGAGCCCTATGCACCCCGGCTGACCCGGCGGGGCGGGGCGGGGCGGAGCCACAGGAAGTGGGTTCCTGCAGAATGTCTCCGCTGGGCGCAGCCCTGGCCCGAGGCAAACCCTCGAGGAATAGTTGTAATTTTTAAAAAAAGTGCATGAATGTTTTTGCCTGCAGACACTAAATGCGTGTCCTGGTGCCTCTCACGGGGTTTTTACAGAAACTGTTGGGAGAGTTTGTGTTGTAGAGACCACAACAGTGTTTTTATTCCAGGACGGTGGTGCGAATGTGGCTGAGGGGCAGAACTCATCTTTTGAAAGCTTTACGAAGTCCGACTTGTAAATTACAAAGTCAGAGCTTTGAAGTTTTAGTTATTTGAAATTTCAACTGAGTTTTAAATATTTTAAAATTAAAGTTTTGAAGCAGCTTATAAATTTGCACATATAATTTTGGGATTTTAATTGGATTTGTGCTTTTAAATTTTAAATGCCCCTCTAGCGATTTTAAGTATAACTTTGTGAATATTTAAATCTTTCAATGTATTAGTTATTTAAAGGTTTTTTGACTACTATTGCGCTCGAATCTATTTCTATTGCAAGTCGATGAGCGAAGGGTGCGGGGTAGCCGCGCTCAGCTCTCTGGCTACGCTTGGGTCAGTACCCCGCGCTGCCTGGGAACAGCCGCCAGGGGGCGCGGTCCTCGCACCAGCGGGTCGCCTGCGCCGCTAAGTGGCCAGGTGGGGACCGAGGCCCAGCTCAGTGGCAGCTGCTGTGCCTCCGGCTCCTAGGGCCAGCTGGAGAGGCTCCAGCGATGCTGCCAGAATTCGTGAACCAAGTCCCTCCTGCTTTGCCAACGGAGCCCAGGACGACCCTGAGGATTTAAGTTTTCCCTCACCGAGGCCCGACATAATTTCTTATCCTCCATCGCCACGCAAATTATAGAGGCCAGAAGCCAGGACAGCTGTTGGCAGGCTCCGGGCGTTGTTTGTAAAGCTCGGGTGCATCTGAAGGCCTGATAATTAAACCTTGGCTTCTCGTGAGTTCGTTTTGGTGCTTTCATTGAAGAGAACTTTCTGTTGGTTACCTCTGCTCCTTTTCGGGTGTGGGGAGAACAGACTCCTCCTTTTCATTTTTAACTGACTACTTCACCAGCAATGGTGACGCTTGAGAACACCTCATAAGAGTTACTACAAAACTTTGAGAGCCGGGGGAGGGGCACATGTGAAGAAGATGTCGTAGTGTCTTAAGGCGGTGGCTAAATGGCAACACCTGATGCTGTTTCTCTACTTTGCGTGTGCTTGTAATTATTGTTAATGAAATACTTATTATATACATTAAGTGCCAAGTCNACTGGGAGTGGTGGCAACNATGTGACCCTCAGCTCTTGGGAGGTGGAGAAAGGGAGATAAGTCCAGACCATACTGGGCTACAAGAGAGACCCTTTTAAATTTTAATTAATTTAATTAATATTTTTAAAATATGAACATAGTAAAGGATCGTGAAGAATCATTGACTCGCCAATGAATGAACATGCAAAATCATGGTTCAAGGCGTTAACNTTCCTCATTATCCTTTATGAATTTCGTGAAAAGAAACCTCTTCATGCAACTCGAAAACACCTTTTTGGTTTCTTTGTATAGCACTTGCTTATTTCACCCCAACGTCTATAATTGTGTATATGCACATGACATTGGTTCACGGTGTTCTCCAATTTTCCTTAAAAATCCTGGGAATCCAGGCTGGTTGAGACCTTCCAAAAGGTCACTGGTTGAGACCTTCCAAAAGGTCACTCCTTCGAGCCGGATTCGAACCAGCGACCTAAGGATTACCACGACAACAACCTACAGTCCTCCGCTCTACCAACTGAGCTATCGAAGGAAGATACTGGTGGTTTCTTTAAGGTTTATAAAATAGCTGGTGGATTTGTTNTACTTCAACTGATTAATTTTAAAATAGAATGTAAGTAAGTGTTTTTAAGGTACTTGGATATTCTAAAAGTAATTTAGTAATCACACAACAAGTGTTCAAGAACAGGTTTGAGATGTGTGCTTTTAATTTATAAGTGTTTCACATAAATTTCCAAAAAAGCTCCNAGGAATGTTCATGCACCGAGATCCTTACAGACAGGACCATCCATCCCCTTTGATGCACTTTCCCTGCTGTGCTCTCCAGTCTCTTTAGCTCCTCCTTTCTCTATTAAAGGAGAAAATGACAATGATACCATAGACAATAGCATCCTGAAAAACAACTTTTGCACATTTCACCAGAGAAACGCNTGATTCTTTCTCTTTTTGAACAAGGAAAACTAGGGGTAGACACAAGTGCATGAAAGGCCTTTAACGTGGATCTAGAAAAGGAATGGAACATACTATTTTGCACAATTGTAGAGGAGCAAATAAATGAAACATTACACATACACCTTAAACAGTTTTTAACCATTCCATTTTTAAGTATGCTGTCATGCTTGACTAACAAGNACCTATGGTGCCATTCAGCTTCTTGATACTAAGACAGAAAAATGAGTACCGTTGGGAAAAACAAGAAGCCATCCAGGGATATNTTTATTGAATATATAAATTATGAAAGGTTTGGATATTATGAATTATGACATGTATGAAAATGTTTCTGTTANGTTTATCTATAAAAGATCATCTTATTAAAATTATAGGTTTAAACTGTGGTTTATACACATGAACTTGACTGTCCTCCAAATCTGAACTTCTAAAGTTAAGATCGTTAATGTAATATTGGTCTTTTTATACTGTCTTTTGATAATTGAGTCTAAACGTCATCAAAATAAGTCCTCCTTCGAGCCGGATTCGAACCAGCGACCTAAGGATATCAGCGACCACCTACAGTCC
Organism: Neotoma lepida; assembly: GCA_001675575.1. NCBI lineage: Eukaryota > Metazoa > Chordata > Mammalia > Rodentia > Cricetidae > Neotoma > Neotoma lepida. The sequence goes on from LZPO01117061.1 coordinate 10,537, forward strand.
TCCGCTCTACCAACTGAGCTATCGAAGGAAGCTGTCAAAAGCTTTGTGATTTATGAAATAGGTGGTTGTTTTATTCTATTTTCTGATTCATTTTTAAGAGCAAAAAACCCACCAGGAAAGTCTTTTAAGATACTAGAATATTGTTTTCACTGGACTTGTCCTACTGTGCTGTCCTGTCTCTTTAGGTGAGAGAAAATAACAACAATATCATAGACAGTACCATCTGAAGCAGAGCTATCGCCCAGTTCAGAGANATGCGTGATTCTCTTTTCTGAAGAATAAGGAAAGAAGGGGGAATGCAAATGCATGAGACACAAAACTTGAGAGCCTTTTTATGTGTTTCAGTTTAGTTTCTGTCAGTGTTAAAATACTATGACCAAAAGCAGCTTGGGGAGGAAAGGCTTATTTAACATACACATCTTGATCACAGTCTATGATTAAGGGAAACCTGGGCAGAAATTCAAGTAAGCAGGCACTTGGAAGCAAGAAATGAAGCAGATAACACGGAAGAATGCTGCTTACTGACTTGCACACCATTGCTTACTCAGCCTGCTTTCTTATACAGTCTAGGACCACTTGCCCAGAGGTGGCACCACCCATAGTGAGCTGAGGCATCCACATCCATCATTAATCATGAAAATGCCCCAGAGACTTGCCNACAGCCCAATTTGATAGAGGCATTTTCGAAACTGAGGTTCCCTCTTCCAGATGACCCTGGCTTGTGTCAATTTGACAAAAACAAACCAGCACTGCATGTGTTTAGGAATGGAGTGACCCATGTTACGGTGAACAATTATGCTGGACCAAATAAACAAAACATATACCTCAAACTTAATACATTTAATCATTCTATATTTAGGTATGCTGTTAGGTTTGGCTAGCAACCACTATGGTGCCACTCAGCTTCCTGGAGCCTGAGACAGAAAAGTGAGTACCATGGGAAAGCATAAGAAGCCATCCAAGGAAGCTTTTATTTATTTGTTGGAATTTATAAATTTTAAAGTTTATTAATCATGAAAGGTAAAGAGAGCATATAACATTTATGGAAATATTTCTAATATTTTAACTATAAAAGATCATCACATTAAAATTAAAGTTCTTTCCCAGTGAAGAATTCTTGCATTTCAATTCCTGTTCTAGCCCCAGAGCTTCCTGAAGACGAACTTACTGGGGCTGGCGGAAAAAGAGAAGAACATTGTTCCAGAAGGAATTTCCCGAGGGATTATCCCAGTTTCTGAAGAAACCATCAAGACTTTTCCCACCAGGTTTCTCTGCTCATCCACTGAAGATGCCACGTCTACACAGGTAGAGTGGGCTGAGCTGGTGGCTTGAGTAGGTGGCTTCTGGAGGTCTGATGCACATACAGCAATATCGAGGGTTCCAGAGAGAGTTTTCGGCTAGGAGCAGAGACTGCAGAGGAGAGAAGATGNGGAGCTGAGGGAAGGTCGTAAGGAGCTGGTGCACCAGAACGCCTCTGAGAAAGAAAACCCAAAACTCATACACCAACAGCAAAAACAAAAACTGCAGATGTTTACAAGCTCTGCCTAGATTCTCCTGCTTCAACCTCTCCAGAAGCGAGGATTACAGGCGTGGGTCTCTACACTCGTCACCTGTCATTTTGAGAGACTCTTCTACAATCGTCTTCACCCGTAGTGGGAAGGAGGAGGGAAGGGAACACAGACCCGATCCCTCTTTTATACCCTCGGACCACCTTTTCTCAATCCTACGGTCCCCGGTGAGAGAATCACACATTTTAGGTGGGCGGAGTGTGTTGGAAACACACTGTGCAAAAGGGACTGAACTGATGGCTTTATCTGGGAAATGGTACGTGTGGTTTTGCTTTGGGGTATGCGTGGCATGACCTCATAAAATTCTTTCTGTCAAGACCAGCTGATCCCGACCATATGCGGACCCCACAGACTGTCGCATACGTCCTAATGGCAAAAAGTCAGGGAGTGAGAGCAGGATACCCTTNACATTCTACACATCCAGTGGATTTAAAGAAGAGGCTAGAGTAAGGGGAAGACAGTGGGTGGGATGGGACAGGATCCTGGGTTCTGTCTAAATGACTCTTCTGTTTTAATCTATGNGATCAAATTATATCTGCATTCCCATCAAAACACTCATCCTTCGAGCCGGATTCGAACCAGCGACCTAAGGATATCTTGAAAGACGGAAATNCCACTACAGTCCTCCGCTCTACCAACTGAGCTATCGAAGGAGACAATGGNNTTCTACTTAAGTAATATTATATGATCTCTATTTTGCTATGTTGCAGGTATAACTTTTAAAAGTGATCTCTTCAGACATTTGATGTATTTTATATAATGATGCTGATAGTTTCATGGATATATATATAAAAGACAAACAAAAACTTAGTAAGATTTCCTGTCCTCTATCCTCTTCTAGATATTCTGCAGCCTGTCCTCTCTGATTTCTCCTGTCCTGTCCTTTCCCTTAGATTTGTCTAGGTTTGCTTGCTAGATAAATGATACGGTTGCATTAAGTTTGAGACAACTGAGGAAGATATTTGTGGGGTGTGGACAGCAATGACTTTTGGTCCTTTTGGTGCCCTGGCATTTCTTCCTGAAAGTTGGGAAGTGGCACCATTTAACAACTGTCAAAACTTCAGTGTGAATTGTAACATAGTCCTCATCTTCCAGTACCCCTGGAAACCGAGAGTTTGGAANGTTAACACCCAATCCACTGATACTGGAAACCCAAAGTTTGTTCCTGCTGAAGACCTCATACCTTGGGTANAGTCATGGCAGCAGNTGGATCTGTGCCTTGGGGACNGGCTAACCTTCTGAACCTGTTCCACATCTACACTTCTCATCNTCATTTGAAAGGTAAATATTGGNNAGACTGNACAGACTCTGTCCAGCAAGGAGAAAGAATCTGGATAGTGGTGAGTACCAGGTCAAATCTATGAGAGGAATAATAAATAGTTCAGCAAGATAGGAATACAGTTTTAGCATCTGAGATTTCAAATCTCTTATGTGGAAGGAGCTTCTTTCCACAGAAAGTCATTCTCTTTTTGTCAACCCTGCCTGTAATGAATAAGCAGAAGAGAAAAGCAAATATTAAGGGTGGTCTAAAGACCCCGAAAAGGCCTGTGTGGTGATCTAAAGACCCTGGAGAGGCCTGTGTTGGCGCCTTGCACAGCTCAGAGACATAGGATTAGGTTTTTTGTTTGTTTGTTTGTTTTTTAAATCAGGTTTTAGGATGTGTGTTTCTTTTTCTTTTCTTTCCTTTTCCTATTTGTTTGTTTGTTTATTTATTTATTTATTTATTTATTTATTTATTTATTTATTTATTCATATTTAAAGGATCTTGTTTTCTAGCTCTACTGGCCTGGTATTCATGAAGTAGCCCAGGCAGGCCTCCAACTCAGCCATAACCGGCTCTAGAATGTCTCACCTTCTCCCTTTCAATTTTTATTTATCTTCCTCCGATTTTATTGAGTTTTTTAAAGTAAACATTAAGTTCACAAGAAGTCTCTTTTGATGAACTTTCCGGAAAAGAGGCAGTTGTACTTGTGCTTATTGGGTAGGGGCCTCATCTGCTATTCTCATGTGTGACAGGACTTGGAACTACACCTGATCCTCGGCACTCCGTAAGTCCAGAAGGAAAGAGCAATGACGTCTTGTCTCTTTTTGCAAAGACGTCTCTAGTCTGACACCATACGTGTATCCACTTCTAGCCGAAGGTGGTGGAATATTCCTGAAAGAGGACAGGAAGCTCATGATTTAGGGATCATCTTCAACACAGTGAATTTAAGGCCATGAGGGCTACATGGCTCTGCCTCAAAGTTACCAGCTTCTCAATATTTACCTGGAAATCTAATTTTGAAACTCCTCGAAATCGTGCCTACAGAAACCAAAGGGAAGAGAAATTAACCAAGACAGACGCCTCCACTCTTGNCCATGCGACCTCCGGCAGTGATTTCAAACAAACAAAAAAACCGAAGGGCTGACCTTGAGGAGCCAGCATTCGTAGAGCCGTAGTGACCAAAGAGTTCTTTTCTGAACCCTGCTGCGTCAGTCGCAGAAGTTAGAGGGACNGAGGAGTGAGCCACAGCCCAGCCTCGCCGCCTGGGGAACTGGAGTGGTTTTCTCGGCAGAAAGCCTCATTCCCACCTGGCATCTGGTTTCTGTACACAGGGTCCCGGCTTTAACTTCTTGCCAATCCCAGCACCGTTGTTTCAGTGACCTCCGCGTCCTGGTCCCCGGTCTGCACCCCTATGCCCTCCGCAGAACAGGCGGTAGGTACTGTCTGTCGTCTGTACAGGGCGGAAGTCACCCCGGGGCTGTTCCGCGACTACCAAGCCACAATCCCACACATTTAGCTTCGTTTTGCTATGTAACCCAAACTGGCCTCAAAGAGGAGGCAATTATCCTGCCTCAGGACTCCTTTCTTCTCCTCCCTTGCGGTGCTGGGATTACGGAACACCACACCCGGCTCAGGAAAAACTTTCTTAAATACGATATTTCACCTTCTTCATTTCAGTTTTATCATCTTGTCCAGATTTCATTGGGCTTTTAAAAGCAAACATTAAACCCTCAAAAAAAAAAAGTCTCTATTTGGTGGATTGAAAAATGCTAGCTTGTGTTGAATTACATCCAGCTATCAAAAGGGAGCACGGCAGCAAGTGTGAAACGCCAGGTGGGGAATTAGCTCAAATGGTAGAGCGCTCGCTTAGCATGCGAGAGGTAGCGGGATCGATGCCCGCATTCTCCAGTTTTTCACCCTTCGGGTTTCTTTTCCCATCATACTTTGCAAGCACTAGAGGCACCAACCCCTCTGAAGGCCCTATCATAACTTGGCAGGTTTCCTCAGCAACCCAGTAGGGCCTAGTTGTNGTCACACACTCCTATAGGAAATGGCCGAGGGCTTTGAGATTTCCACTACGACTTGGAGAGCTGGAGTTTTGTTCTTTTCGAGGAAATTTGCAAACCTACACTTTCAATAGTTATGTGATATTATCTTTTTATTCACTATTTCTCGTTTTCCTATCAAGTTCTTAAAGCTGCAAGTAAACGCATTCCCCTTTGTTAATAAGATGAGGAAGTGTAGATCGTGCATAGGTGTGTTTGAATCTAGGTCGTTTGCTTATTTGCTTCAGTTCACACTGTTACCCGTTCTAGAATATCCCACAATAGCGTCCAAGATATGGAAAGAAATGTAGGACTCTGTCTGGGTTGGAATTTACTGTGCCTTGCAGAGAAGCCTAGTCAAGGACTATCTGCTACATTTTGTATCCGAGGCACAAACATTATCTTTGCAAAGAAAATTGGACTATTTTTCTTTTGTCCCCAACACACTTTGAAAACACAAGATCTTCCGGAGCTACCAGCTCAAACAGGTCTGCAACTGGCCCGGCCTCCTGGTTATTCGTGCTGTTAATTTAAGATTCTTATGGTTTACAACGAAAATTGAAAATAATTTGCTAAGGCACAAGAAATTACAAAGCACAAAACCCTTGTACANCTTCCGTATATAGATCTAAAATCTTTGTCAATTACTTTATCTTACTTGATATTAATCTCTATTTGACATTCTTCCACAGTGTATCTGAGAAACACATTTTTGTATCTGAGATCACATTTTTGAAAGCCGAAGTAAGCTAGTTTAATGAGATTAGCACAAAATTAGCAAATACGTTCTACTGATACTGAGATCTCTTTTGAACTGATCTCCTTTTGCATTTCTCCCCTAAAATTGCCATTTCTCTTCTAGCAGTGCCTTTTGTTTTGTTTGTTTTTAAGACAAAGGCTCACTTTATTGCCAAGGCTGACCTGAGACTCCTGGGTGATAAACCCTCCTGCCTAGCAGTGTTTTAAAAGCCCTTGCCCTCACTAAAATCGTCTGCATACCTTTTGAAATTAGCATCGTCTAGGTTGTAAAATATCTCCAGGTGATTCTGATATGNGCTAAGTTTTCCCAGCCGCTTGAAAACAAACAAACAACAACAACAACAAACTACCCTAACATAATTAAGCCAAGACCGCTGTATAGACAAGAGTGTCCCCTGCGGTCAGAGGCGTTGTCAAGCTGCGGGCTGAGGAGCTTGAGCCTGAGTTCCAGCTGCTGAGAACTCTCCTCTGACCACTCGGGGGCGCGCGTGCCCCACCGATTACCCGAGAGTCTCCCTACCCGCGCCGAGGGTTGAGTGCGCACTCCCGGCTCCAGACCCCGGGCCTAGGGGACATTCCTGGTCCCTTTCTTCAAGGAACAAGGATCTCCAGGAGGGGGATTATGTGATCTATGAAATCGAAGCCTGCTTGCGAGCATTAAAATTATTATAGAGAACAATTTTTAAAACTTATATGCATTTCACTGCACATCGAGAATAGTGTTAGGCTGATTCAAACATTGAAGACACCACTCAGTTGTCTTGAGGATGCGCTGCAAAAATAATCGCTAAAAAAATCACAGGTTCCTTCGAGCCGGATTCGAACCAGCGACCTAAGGATGCCCGCAAGACCCAACTACAGTCCTCCGCTCTACCAACTGAGCTATCGAAGGACCCATGTGTAAACCCTTCCCACTGGTGATGCCATCTCTGCATGAGGTTAGAGTCCTTGTCTCAATCACTGTGGAAGAGCTGCCTCTTAGTTTTTTATTTGTATTCATTCTTTTCTTTTCGTTATTTTTTTTAAGATTCAGAGCTTCTTCAGAACCAAATTTCTGCCACTTGGTGCCTTCACCCCAGAAGAAAATGTAAGTTTGAAAACCAAGGAAACAGAAACAAAACTATTATAAGGACTGTGCGAGGACCAACTTTCATTGAGGCGAATTTAAACAGCCAGTTTTTGCCCCGTTTTCCCAGCAAGGTTTGAAAGACATTAACTTCTAGTTGCAGCAAAAGTCTATGACTGGTCTGGATGTAGTTGTGTACGCCAACGATTCCAGTACCAGGAAGTTAGGGGCAGGGAGATCTCAGTGAATTCCAGGCCCAGCCTAGTCCGCGAAGTGAGTTCAGTGAGAGCTGGTGTAAACAAAGGAAGATACCACAGCAAAAGATAAAACGAAAGATTTCCTGTTCCCTTCACCTAAGNCCCAGTCTGCCCTGCGAACTGCATTGAGTCCCTGAACCTCTGTATCCTTTGTGTCCCTCGAATTGCCAAGGTGTTCTAAAGTACACACTTGCCTGCATCAATAGATCAAACACTGTCCCTGACAGTGTTGCTCAGTTGCTCATGATCGTCACAGGTGATCGTCTCAGCCTGTGCCCTTCATCCAGAGCCTTGNTAAGTTCAGAAGTATTCCTATGCCTGTGTGGTCCCGCAGATGGTCCCTCAGAAGACTGCTTTCTGGGTTGTGTTTCTTGTCCGGCCACTCTTTCACCAAAGAGCGTGTAAACTGCCTGTAGAAGATCTCTCAGGAGGAAAGCTCACGTGAGATTTCTAAGTCAATTCAATCACATTTACCGAACATGATATATGTGTGTGTGTGATGGTGTGCATGTTAAAAGGCACCTAAGCCATTAAGCAAACATTCAAGTGCCTCCCACACATCAGGCTAAGCTCCCGAATGACTAAACATCACAGGTTGTTTTGCTTGGTTGGTTGTCTTCCTATTATGAACTGTATGTGCATGAAATGCATAGCATGAAGCCTTAACCCTCGGTGTAGCTGTATTTGGAGGAAGGGAGTAATTAAATTTATGTCAGGCTAAGAAGACTTCAGGCCAGATCTAATAGAATTGTGTCCTCAAAAGACCCTGCCAGAGAGTTTGTGCCGCACCCCAAAACAGCCAGAGCTTTGAGCATGAACTTCCTTGTCTCCCACTAGGAGAAAAATCAATCTTTTATTTAAACCATCTGTAATTATATTCATCAATCGATTTGAAAGACTCTATTGCTTTGAGCACTGTAGGTTAAATCCACTGTTTATGTTTGATTCCCAGTTTCACTGTGTACATTTGAGCAACATCATCAAATCTAGGGAATCCATCCTGCTAGTTTACTACACGTGATTGTNTGTTGTGCCTTTCTGAATAGGCACATGCGATTTTTTTTTTGTTGTTGTTCTATGGAACAGATAGAATATGGAATGGCATGACATAACAAATGAAGACACATTCAGGTTTTCGGATAAAGGAAAAAGGAAGGCTTGGATGGGAGCGGGTGGCGACGGTGACTGGGCACTCAGACGTGGGTATTTTTGCAATGAAATCTCAATGACCTCTTGGCAGGTTTAATGAGGTGCTGAGTGTTAATTGGTTTTTTGAAATGATGTAACTGTTACTGTCTAAGCCCCTTTGCTTAGATTACATACCAGTCAACTTTGGGTATGAATTTGGTCCTTCCAATCTTGAAAACAATTGAGAAATGCATCAAACCACNTAGTTATATTTCTTTCTATGAATTTATGAAGTTGACAGACAATCCGGCCCACTCAGCCTTCCTGACAGACACGTAATCAAACGTCTGACCTCTACTTTGCTGCGGTCCGCTGTGATTCAACACCTGTCACCATCAGCCTCCTCGAAGAGCTGGTCTGTATTATTGTCCTCTTCAGGTCTGCTCTTACCACAAAGAGCAAGAAAGCCGGTAGACTTGACAGGTGATGGGAACACCAGCAGAAAGCATCAGTGGATCACAGAGAGGGAGGGCCCCGGATGATGCCTGGGGCTTTGGAACTAAGCTCCTCCCGCGCGACGTGTGCTCAGAACCAAGTTAGCCTCAAGGTCTGGAGCTCTGGAAAAGCATTAGTGAAACATTTTGTGGTTTANCAAGGAGAGAGAGATGGGAAGGAAAAGAAGAGAGAAGGGGAGGGGAGGGAGAGAGAAGAAGAAGAAAAAGAGAGCAAGATAGAAAGATAGAGAAATTGAAAGAAAGAGGAAAAATAGGAAAGAAAAGATGGACACCAGAAAACGAGAATGGGAAAAGAAGNAAAACTTAAAGTGGAACACAGAGTAATAATTTGCTGCAAAATTGTTGTTGTTAAAGTTTTATCTTACCTAGAAAACAAATATAAATAACAAAATAAAATCTAATATCGGAATTTGTGACTACTTTAAGAAAGGAGGGAACAATACATATTCTCCTATGAAAGTGTAGACTCAAGTTGTGCATGTGCCCGGCTAGCTCAGTCGGTAGAGCATGAGACTCTTAATCTCAGGGTCGTGGGTTCGAGCCCCACGTTGGGCGTGTACTTTTGTACAATGTACATTTGTGCATTACTACGTAATTCATTACTTCATTACTATGAAGCAAAAACTATTTTTTTTTTTTTTTTTAAAAACTATTTTCAAAGCCCGTCACTTTAAAAAAAAAATTAATTCTAATTACGGCATCACTGCGAGCAGCTACGGTACTGAACGTTGTACCCTGCAGCTCTACAGCTTTCGCATACTTTAGAACCCCTGACTTTGGATTGCGCGGGGCTTGCTAGCCTAGCAAGACTCTGAGACCCACTGGAGGAAAAAGTGAAAGTCAAATCTGAAAACAACTGGTTTTAATTAAAAGAGATTTCAAGATACAAAGCGGAAAAGAGTGCATAGAAAGAACACTTACAAAAGAGAGACACTGACACCATTTTGGGTGCTGCCAAATTTAAACTGACAGAAGACAAAATCGGGCTCGTCCGGGATTTGAACCCGGGACCTCTCGCACCCTAAGCGAGAATCATACCCCTAGACCAACGAGCCCTGCGCGCCGGTTGCTTCTTAGTTTTCTCAATTATTTAACAAATTCTTTTTGATATTGCTTGGTACATGTTTAGTAGATATAATTTACATAGCCTTTAACTTTGGTGGTGTTTTGTTTGTTTTTCCCGATAAGCCCGGTTACTTGATTCTTCTGGATGTTCCTTCAGTAATCTCTAAAGACTGTATAAACACCTCTTGACCCATCCTTAAAAGCGAAACAACCATGGCGTTCATTAAGAACACAGAGAATCTAATTTCTTCTCAGATTTACTTAGTGGATGTCTTGGAGGGCCCATTTCTGAGCAAACCCGAAACTGAGTCACACGTGTCAGTGGGAGGCTAATGGCAACCCGTCTACACCGTCCCCAAACCCACCTGGACCTCACGACTTCATCTGGAAATTTTCCTTAGGACGACCATGAGACAGGTGAAAAAATGCACTACCCGACATACACAGCCAGGAGTTCACGAATAAACAGAAAAATCAGCTGCCCAGGGAATGTAGAGGTTAATAGGATTGGGGTCCTGAAAGAAGATAGAAGGAAAATGGGTCTGATGAATGGAGAGGGAAACTATCAAGAAATGGACTGAGCCAAGGGGCGGGCGGCTAGTTTCACTAAACCGAATCAATGCTCCGACGGACTAAAGCAGATTCTTTAGCTTTTTCTTTTCTTACCTTTTTACCTTTCTTTTCAGAAAAGAATCAAAGAAAGAAATAAAGAAAGAGAAAGAGAGAGAAAGGAACAAAGAGAGAAAGGAAGGAAGGAAGGAAGGAAGGAAGGAAGGAAGGAAGGAA
>LZPO01117061.1:28152-38955 GCA_001675575.1 Neotoma lepida
TCCCACATGCTGGCTCACAACCATCTGTAACTGCAGTGAATCCAATGCCTATTCTGTCCTCTGTGGACACTGCACATAGAGGTGCACAGGCAACACATCCATACACATAAAAATAGTATGTTCAAGAAAAAATATTTTTAAAAAATTCAAGGCTAGCCTTGAGTACCCAAGACTCTAGCTATCTCACCTCTCCACCCCACTCCAAAGACTCTACTCAAAGGTCATCTCATCACAGGGTACTTCCCATGCACCCTAGCTAACTAGTGCTCACACACACTACTTATGGCCCCTTGTCATATAATTTTGTGTATTTTTCTCTACCTTCTCCCAATCTAGAACATATAAGCTTCAAGAACGCAGAGATAATATCTCATTTACTGATGTTCCTCCATGCCTGCACTGACTAGCATTAGAAAGAAAAAAAATTACAACCATGAGAAATGAAAAGAAACACAACTACATGCATAGATACATAGATGTCAGTCTGTAGAAACAAGAGTACACAGATGAGACCTAATGAGTTTAGCAAGGTTGCTGGGCACAAAAGTTAAAATCAACCATCAGCTAAAACCCAAACTTGCAGTGTTATGGTTTGAATCTGGACTGTCCTCTGTAGTTTCATGTTTTGAACATTTGTTACAAACTGGTTGTGCTGTTAGGGAAGCTATGGAATCTTCAGGTAGGGAGGGCCTAGCTGGCAGAAGCTGATCGTGAGAGGCAAGCCCTTGAAGGCTATACACCACAGCCATTGGTTTGCCCTCAAAAGATCCTGGGTTCAAGCCCCATCAACCACAGAGGGACGGACAGAAGTTAAGGACCTAAGGAAGGAGAAGGAAGTTAAGGAAGGAAGGAGATGAAATAGAGATNGGAATGGCAATGCTTTTGCTGTGAATCGCCTTCACAGCAGCTACTGTATAATGGTTGACAGAGTCCACAGTACATCACACACGGAGTAATCCTCTTGTCAACACCGGTTTTAGAGGCTAGACAGATGGCTCTTCCAGAAAACCTGAATCTGATTGCTGCAACTTCAGCTCTATGGTATTTGACCTCCTCATGCGTGCACACATTCATACACATAAATCCAACCAATAAGAATTAAAACCGGGCCGCGAGGTGGTGGCATATGCCGTTAATCCCAACTCTCGGAAGGCAGAGGCAGGCACATCTGTCTGGTCTACAAAGCAGATGCCAGAAGAACCAGGGCTGTTACACAGAGAAACCCGACTCGAAAAACCACACACACACACACACACACACACGAATTAAAACCGAAGTGAGGCTGAGGTAGGCTACAAACTGTCTTAGAAAACAAAACAACAAAACCAGTTTTAGGGGGGAAAGTGATATATATGGAAACTTTTTGTTTAAATTTTCTATGAACTTAATCTTCTCTAAAAAAGTCTAGTAATATAAAGCATGCAGTTTAGGAACTATTTGATTAATAATAAAATATAAAATTATTAGAAATACTTGCTCATACATGTTGAGAAAAAATAGTTATTGCCTAGCAGATAATTCTTACATGTAATTTTATGACTTTTAGAACTACCCAGATAGGGAAAAATACAAAACTTTTAGAGGTNTGAGAAAGGCATACATTATCTAGACAGANAATTATTTTACTAAGACTTATCAACCACTTTTAAAGTCTTAGGACTATAATAATTCTNTTTTTATTTTTTAAAGATAACTACTTCAAGAACATTTGATCTACTTATGTTCACTTGTAAAGAACTGGGCTTTTCTCCTCCAAGTCCCCGATTTAACTCTTTTTTGTTTTGTTTTGTTTTGTTTTTTCGAGACAGGGTTTACTCTGTGTATCCCTAGGTGTCCTNTAACTCGCTTTTAAGATCAGGCTGGCCTCGAACTCACAGAGATCCTCTTGCCTCTGCTCCCAAGTGCTGAGATTAAAAGCGTGTGCCAACACCACCCAGATCCAATTTAATTTAATCCCTNCCCCCCTTTCATCAAAGCCAAAGTCAGTACATTCCCACTCAAATTGCTAATTTCATATTTTATAATATAGAACAGTATTTTTCCCCTCTCAGCAGTTACAGGGAAGAAATAAGAATAATAGCTTTATCCTTTTGAAATGGTGTCTCACTCAGTAGCCCAGGCTAGCCTCAAAAGTGATCCTCCTGCCTCAGCTTTTCTAGTGCTGGGATTAAAGACATAAACTACCACAGTCCGTTGGATATACTTTTAAATTTAAGAAAAATATTTTATATGAAAAAAAAAAGACCTGTGAAGTTTACATTAACTGGCAGAAATAGCTTTAGACAAGAGAAATAAAAAGCAATAGTATTTTCTTCTACAATAAACACATGTAAATGACAAATGAGGACACGAGCGTATGCTATAATTTTTTTGAGAAAATTTTCGAGGAAATGTGACTTTCGTTCTTAGACAGGTGGAAGTGTAATGAATGGGTTGAACAGTGCTCCCCACACACCGANACGCTACAATCCTNACCAAAAGGATCNCAGAATGTGACTGTGGGCGTCCGTCCTCAGTTTGGATAAAGATGGTGGGACGTGGTCACTCGGTGGTCCCTCATCCAATCTTAGTTGTGTACTCATAGGAAAAGATTAGAATACAGAAAACAGACTGCGAGATGATTTTGTGAGGACATGGTGAAAAAGTGCCTGTCCACACAAAGAAGTCTCGGAAGAGGTGAAGCCTGCTGACACCTGGTCCGTGGATTTTTGCCCCAGGACTGCGAAACCAGAGCATTTGTTGGGAACGCCGAGGCTTTTTTTACTGTCCTCGCCAAGGATAAGCGGAGGTCCGCACGCGGAGGAGGCTGCCACGCACTCACCTGCGTCGGGGGAGGAGGGCGACGCCGGGCGGTGGACCACTTAGCCGCGCGAGGACCGGATGGAGCCACGAATGCGCTTCCGGCAGCTGGTGTGGCAATTCATTGAAAGGGGTATAGCCTCGGGTGTGGGAAACAGGACCTGCCCAGTGCAATAGCTTCAAGCTGCACACTGGGAGCGAAGGAGATTATAATTGATGAAAATTACTGAGAATTAATTTCACAGTATTTAAAAAAGNGTGTTTCCGCCCGGTTTCGAACCGGGGACCTTTCGCGTGTGAGGCGAACGTGATAACCACTACACTACGGAAACGAGANAGAGACNTATCNTCGACTTGAGATGTTCTCTCGCTTCTGCTGCTGTAAGTGCTTGATGAAGATTTGTGAAGGTATCTTCCGTGTTTACACCCAAGAAATAAGGAGAAACACAAAGCTCGGGTCTCGTAATCGGGACCTGAAACCAAATTCTTATTCTACAAACGACTGGATAGAAAAGAATTAAACAGAAACGTCAATAATCTCTCCAAATTACCCTAGCTATTAAACTTAACTACTCTGAACAGATTTTAATGGCCTAAGAGGTTACTTAAAATCATCCTACAGCCAAAATGAACTGGCGAGGCATCCGGGCCAGGAGATCANGGCTCCGCAGATACGCTGGTAGCACCACTGCACGGTCGGACGCGGAATTTGGTCTACAAAGAAGCAACCAGCTGTGAGAGAGGTTGTGGGAGGAGGNTTGCTATGAATTCCAACAGACTGCATTACAGAGTGAAAAAAAAACTAAAAAAAGAGAAAAAACCAATAAAAGTGATAATCTTAGTGTGATATTTCTTGTTTTGTTTTGTTATCGACAAACTCAGACTTGTATGGATTTTCTTCATTAAGGTCAAAGAAAGAAAAAAGCTCCAATGCATTCCGAGCCAGCCAGGAGTCGAACCTGGAATCTTCTGATCCGTAGTCAGACGCGTTATCCATTGCGCCACTGGCCCTGCACACGTAAGCTCTTGGGTGGGGCAGAGGACTAGTTACGTTGTTCTCCAGGCTCAACATTGCCCTGACCTCCTGGCTTTAGGTTTCGTTTAGGAGAGACCATTATCTTTATTCCCTTCTAGATTTGTTTCTGCCCCACCCACTCATTCCCCGCCCCCTCCTCCCGAAAAAACGGTGGTGAGAGGTGTCCCCATGTCGCTTTTCTATTTACNCTCGCATTCATTCAACCAATACTGCTGGATGCACGGGAGATAAAATAGTGAAGAAAACGGATCTTCCCGTGCCCTCTAAAAAATAACATGACAGTTCTGACACAAACAGTAAAGCTCTAAATAAAACTGTGGTGGATATGGAGGAAAAATAATACAACAAGGAAGGAAAGTGGAACATGTCATAGTGTGCCCTGATGCTCCCAACCCCAAATATTTCCAAACAGGATGGCAATTCTGGCACGCATTTGGATAGTTTCTAAGCAAGGATTATTTTCATATGTATGTTTTGGTCTTTCTGTATGTTTGAAAAGGTATCTATTCATACACTGTAAAGAAATCAAGGGCTGTTATACAGAATTGAATTGCTTGATGTTGAGATTATACGTGTTGAGATTAGAAAACTAGTTTTGGTTACACAGTTTTAACAATTCTTAACATGAGCGCGGGGGGCTGTTTTTAGACCTAAGCATTAAAGGAAGCCTACTTAACGCTTTCTCCTAAAAAACATGGCTTTCTCATCAGNTTTTGTACATAGATTCCTAAGGTAATTTGCTACTTTTTTCCCACTCCATCTCAGAATGATGTTATATATAAAGGAAAAAAAAGATTTCAAAAAGAAACCAATTATATTGAAATATGTCACCAACACAAAGTCACAGGAGCACACAGTTACACTTCCAGCATTGAGGAGGTGGAGACAAGAGGGTCAGCGTTAAGGTCGTCTTTTGATCCTGACTTAGCAAGCAAGCAAGCTCCAATCATTTTCCTACCTGAGACTCTGTCTCCAACCAACCAAACAAACAAACAAAGTATATACATTTGTGTGCTTGGATTTTCAGTAATGAACCAAAGTCCTGTGCCTCCAGGTCCTGTTTAATCCCATCACACACAGGGATGGGACTAGATCCTAGGGCATCTCTGGAAGCTATCAAGTGTGTCCAGAATGGCTTTAACCCAGATGGCTGGATGCTCTGTCCACATGCCCTGTCCTTTTGTTTTTAATCTATTAAAAACTCCTTTCATTTTGCAAAATTTCAAGGCCTTTCCTGGCTGCCTCATTTTACCGAACCATGTCCTCAGCAAGGTATTGGGTGAATCTTATTTGGGTCTAGTGTTAGTGTGTGTGTGTGTATGAGAGAGAGAGAGAGAGAGAGAGAGAGAGAGAGAGAGCGAGCTCCAGCTTCCAATCACTGACTGTATTAGGCAGAGAAACCAAATTCAAAAGAATATATTTCTAACTGCCTTACATGATTGATAGGATGAAAAATTCTGCAGCCTGTCTGCTGAGTTTCTGGGCTCTAAGTGAACCCACCATGCCTAGCTACGTTGGTGTTTAAGTACATAACTGGGCATTGCAGCTTGGCCAAGCTGACACATTAAGCTACCAGTGTGACGAACTCTGACCTCTGTGTCTCTGTGTCTCAATGTACTGTCCTTTGGTTTTGCTCTAAGGCATAAGGAAAACTGCTGCCTGTCTTCCTCTCTTCTTCAATGTGAGCAGTATGNGACACAGAGCTCTGATGTGTGGAGCAGATTGATTATGAGGGTTCTAAGAGCCTGTCATATGAGTCCACAGTGGAGGCTGCATGGAGATAACATCCACTCTCATGTTTCTGTTGCTTGCTTGTTTCAATTTGTTGAGACAGGGTCTCCTGTTGCAAGGCTGAAGTCACATTCTCTATAGCTAAAGACAACCTTGAACTTTTCATCCTCCTGCCTCCACTTCCCGAGAGCTAAGATTATAGGAGGAGCCCAACTCACGCATGTCTGTAAAGGGTTAATCAGAGTTTTGTTATCCTCNAAGAATTATCTCAGGCTCAACAATTCCTTGACTTCTTAGAAGTTCCAAGCAAATGTCACCAGCTTCCAGTCAAAGGAGAAATACAAACCAAATACATTGTTGTTGTCTGGCATCTTAGGTGAAAGAGATATTGTGTGACTGAGCCTTTGAATACACCATTAATAACAGGATAGTTTACTATAAGATGAAAAAGTGGGGTTTGGAAAGACGACTCTGTAGTTAAGAGTGAGTACTGCTCTTTCGAAGGACCTCAGTTCAGTTCCCAAGTTAGGCCGCTCACAACTGCCTGTAGCTCCAACTCCAGGGGATTTAACTCCCTCATCCACACTCCTCAGGCACCAGCCTTCAGGCAAACACACACATACACATAAGAAGACATTTCAAAATTAAAATGAAAGAAACAGATGCTTATTTCTTCAAGTTCACAGATCATAAATAGAGTTCATAGTTCATAAATCTTCTAATGAAAGTAAAGAACCCTAGTACTCACAGACTTTCACTGTGCCCCACCTTTGTCATCCAGTGGCTGGCTGTCTTAGAGTGTGACAAATCCTTCAACTATCAACACAGTTTAGAACTATTCAGATGTTGAATTTAGCATCATCGCTGAGACAATAGATCATACGAAACACAANCAACTGTAACTGCAAGTTTCATTTGTGAAATTACTTTCACAACGACGACAACAGTTTGTAAACTGTCCGTTTTCTTTTGTTTGAATTATACTTCAAAGATGGGTTTATTTGAACAGAGAACTGAGTAGGTTGGAAGCAGGCACAAATACACAGCTCCGGGGACAATACAGAAATGTTGCAAATGCTCTTTACTCGACCCTTTATCAAATCAGACCCTTTGGACAAACATTATAAGAAGGCTTTCCCTCCGGAGCTGTTGAACACAAGGCCTCTCCTTTATGCCTTTCCAAGAATGGGCTGTTGATTATGAAGTCTTAAAATTTTAAGACTCGTGTCTGGTATTCTTTTCGTTAATTTTAGAACCAAGAAGGAGGCAGATGAAACCTAAATTTACAGGGGGGGCGGGGAAGGTGGGGACACTTAAAGAACGATCAAAATCTTAAATTTCAGTTTAACTTAAAAATCATAAAATAAAAACAGCTTGCTTGCTGCTGCATGGACCGTTTGGGGTTGGGAACATAAGTGTAACACACACACACACACACACACACACACACACACACACACACACACACACACACTTTGAGCACCCCGCCTACTCGCTTTTTCTTAATGCCTCGGTGGTACTTGGACCAGCGTGCTGATGAGCTGCAGAGGCCTTGCCCTTCGAGGTCGCTTCCTTCTTGCGCATCCAGCCTGCACCCGTGCTTCTCCCAACCCACCCCGACCAGGACTCAGTCTTCTTGCAGCTGAGCGGTTTCTTAGGTCTTTGACGCGTAGCCGAGACTATTTTTTAAGATTTGAGGTACTGCCTGGGCCATCTTCAATAAAAAGGCTGTGAAAACATCCAAAAGCAAGGTTCATTCCTTTTCTTTGTTGTTTTGAAGCGGGAGACGTGTGCGGGCTCCGTGGCTTAGCTGGTTAAAGCGCCTGTCTAGTAAACAGGAGATCCTGGGTTCGAATCCCAGCGGGGCCTTTTTGTGGTTTTTCCAGTGTTCGGGAAACTAAGGTCTGTTCAAGTGTAACATCAAAGTCATCTTCATGCACTGCACGCACCTCACGAAAGTATTTATGCAGATTGGGAGGTGAATTCTAATTTACAATAATAATAATAATAACAAAAGCTAAGGTTTTTTTTTTTTTTTAAGGACAAATTTATGCATTTCTTAGTGTCGTCATCGTGTCTCCTCCCACCTCCCCCAACTTCCCCAGCAAACACAAAAATAATCAGGGAAAGCAGACAGAAAACAAGAACTACAGGACCTCTGGCTATTTTATTTTCTTTCTCAGGAATCTTGAATAGGTATACTCTCGCAGTCTCCCCAAAATGATTTGTTTCTTTTATTTATTTATTTTTTTAAACTCGGTTTTGAAATGGTTGATAAATCTGTTGCGGAAAGCCCCATAGCACCTCTGACAACCATATAAATCAGCCATGATTCATTTCAAAGCTGTATTGTGATCAAAGCTTATTGGAACATTTGAAAACTGTTCAGGAATACATCTATATGATCACCTGTCCACAGAGTGAGTAACACTGTGAAACACAGAGACATGAAGAAGACGTAAGAGTGGGGAGCCTTTGCCCAAATTCTGCAGTATGAAGACATTGAGAAGTCTGAAAAAAGAAAGAAATGTACTTTTACTCTTAACTGAGTGTTCTCACCAAGACTAGGGAAACAGGAGGTCACTGAGTAGCTGCCAACCCCTTACTCACTTCCCAAGATCCAGCTCCCAGCATTTGGCACAGAAAATTCAACATGATAAGCTTTGGTGGAAACAGAGTATCCTGATACTCTGAGGGACAGCTCGGGAGGTAGTTACACTTTCTGACCCCCACTGTGTTGTAAGCAGCAATGACTGTGAGAAGGCAAATTCTCTGATTCAGTAGATTTTTTTCTCTCTACCCACAAACTCTCTTTCTCCATCCTCAGAGCAAAGACTACCCTCCAGTTACGACATATGGCTGTCTCCTCCTCTCACCAAACCTGCCTCATCTGCCCCAGGCAGACTGCAAAAACAGCACTCAGTTACCCCAGGCTGAGTGCAGAAACTGAGCACATGGGTACGATTTTTTATATAGCAGGTCTAATATAAAGCTCAGAGGCTTGGGATGTTAAGATCACAAAAGGTTCTTCCAGGGGCTGCCCCACTTGGCCAGTTCATCCAAGCAGCTTGCCTTCACTTTAAGACTATATTTGGCTTTTTTTCTCACTAATTGCCAATAGAACTGCCTGCCAGCTCTGATCTTAAAGCTAGCTTTGCCTAGTTACTGCTGCCAGGAGCCCACCACAGCAGGGTGAGTTCCCTCCAGCACTTGATATAAGCACAGCTCTTGCTGCAAAGNGAGTACAAGGTAGTTTATTCTGAGCAGAATGTGAGTGACCATGGGCCACAGCCTTGGAGCATGGACTCAGGTTTCCCTGAATTTTGTGAAAGTGGATATGAAAGTTTTATAGTCACAGGACAGCGACAGCAAAAGTCGTTAACCAATGTACTTACTACAGATACCTCAGTGGACATCAGGGAAACAGATTACAGCAAAGTGGGGGAAATCTCTGCTCTTGATTTCAAATGTCATCTGATGTCATTCTTAGCTTTTGAGTTGATGAAAGCTAATGCTCTCCTAATTTAATACAGAAAGTGGTTGATAAATGGTTATTAAGGGTACTAAAGATAGTCCAAGTTCATTTTGGTACTTGATCTTTAACATGCCAACTCCCCAAACCACAGAGGACTAATCATAATCTTCAACACAAGTTTGTGACCTTTTTTTGAGTGAACTTCAGTTCGCACACTAGAAATGGGAATGAACTTTCTTTCGTAACAATGTATATGGATTTCTCTGTCCTAAGAGAACTACCAACATTTTCTTTATTCTCAGATTTACCAAAAGCTATCCTGGCCTGTTNGTGTATATCATGTTTTACATTTTAGTCTTTGTGATGATTAGTTTTTACAAATTTGACAGAAACTAGGAACCTCAACTGAAGAATTGCCTCCAGCAGACCAGCTTGTGGGCGTGATTAATTAATGATTGATGTGGGAGTGCCCAACACACTGTGGGTAGTGCCATCCCCGGGTAGATGTTTTGAGGAGCAAGGCAGTAAGCATCATTCCTCCATGGTCTCGTCAGTTTCTGCCTCCAGGTTTNGGCACTGATTTCCCTTGATGATAAATTGTATGTAATCAGTAAACTGAAATAAACCCTTTCCTCCTCAGGTTGGCTTTGGTCAGCATTTTATCAGAGCAACAGAAAGCTAACTAGAACAGTCTTTATTTCCAAATATCCTAAATAAAATTATTTTCTTAGAGGTTCTTTTCAATATTTTTGTTTGACTTTGACTGGANGTAGTATCTAGTAACAACTGGCTTGTCTTCGCCTCCTGAGTGATAAAAGGTCTCCTGTACCTCAGATTGGCTGAGGATGACCTTGAACCTCTGATCTTCCTGCCTTCGCCTCTGGTGAGCTTACAGGTGTACACCACCATACCCATTCACGTCTTTGTACCAATTTGTTAAAAATTTGTTTGCTCCTCAGAGCTGGGGCTGAACATGCCCTTCACTTGTATCTCTAGAGACCAGCCCATGCCTGACCATCAACCATGTGCTGGTTAATTTTAAAGGTCAGTTTGAGCAGCCATGGGGTCTCCAGTGTTTGGGGACTTCCGTAACTGAACTCAGTAGATTGCCCTCCCTAGTGTGGTTGGACTTGATTCAGTCTTGGGCTGGATGAGGGCATGGTGGGGTGTGGTGGGGGTGGGGATCTACATGATCTGACTGACTTTATAGCCTCTGCTCTCTAGATTTTCAGTCCTTCATACCTGGACTGAACCATGCCACCTGCCTTCCTTGTTCCAGCTTACAGTCAGCAGATCATGATATTTCTCAGCCTCAACAGCTGTGAGCCACGCCTTAATGATAAATCTCTGTGTGTCTTTCTCTGTCTTCTTGTATCCCAGTAGACGTTGATAGATAGGTAGATAGATAGATAGATAGGTGATAGATAGATGATGGATGAATAGATGATAGACAGATAGATAAATAGATAGATGATAGATAGATAGATGACAGATAGATGATAGNTGGATAGATGATAGATAGACAGATAGATAGATAGATGATAGGTAGATAGATAGATGATAGATAGATAGATAGATAGATAGATAGATAGATAGATAGATGATAGATGATAGATGATGGATGAATAGATGATAGATAGACAGATAGATAAATAGATAGATGATAGATAGATGACAGATAGATGATAGATAGATAGATGATAGGTAGATAGATAGATGATAGATAGATAGATAGATAGATAGATAGATAGATAGATAGAGA
>LZPO01117061.1:39145-67235 GCA_001675575.1 Neotoma lepida
AGACACATAAATACCAGTTCTGTATCTTCTGAGAATCTTAACTAGAATAATGTATATGCAATTATGACAAATACAAAACTAGAAACCTCCCTCCCTGCCCCCCCAAAAAAATTCAGACCAGTGAGATGGCTTAAGCCAGTATGGGTGAAGACATCAGTGATGATAATGAGTCATGAATTAAGAATTAACATTCATCTAAGTTTTCAAGCTATCTTGTAAGTACACAGTGCTTCTATTGTAAAGATAGACTAAGAAAGAAAAATAAAATGTAAGAAAAGAAAATAAAATGTTTACTAAGGAAGGAAAAGGACAAACAAAACTGAAGTTAACGAACCTTTAAAAGGTTGNGTGTTGTCAGGAGTGGGATTCGAACCCACGCCTCCAGGGGAGACTGCGACCTGAACGCAGCGCCTTAGACCGCTCGGCCATCCTGACCCACAGGAAGCNNNTGCTCAGCTTTAACTTCTATCTTTTCCAAAGTGTTATTCGTCATGGCCTTTTTTTTTGCACTCGAGGGTTGGGAATGTTTCGGTTACAAACTGTACTCGCTGTAGCTAGCTGAACTGCCTTCGGCAGTGACAAGGATTAACAAATCTGTCGTCTGGCTGGTGCGGAGCCCTGGCCGGGCTGCAGCCTGGTCTGCCCCGGGTCCTCAGCGGGAAGCCGGTCGGTACTCACCGGCCTGTCACTCCCCGCCTGGGGCTTCGGCACTCTGCTCCTCAGGGCCCTCGGGCAGCCGATCTCCCCGCAGGCACACCAGAGGCTGAGAGTCCGAGCTGTGCACAGTGGCGTGCACTGGCTAAAGCCAAAAGCTTCATCGAGACAAAAACAAAACCGAAAACCAGAAATCGNTTCTCTCCTAAACCCACCCAATGTACCTTATAGCAATCCTCGACAACAGCGGATTTTCCAAACGCAAATCAAGATCAGGGGCGACCTATTTCTATACTGTCACCCTCCGCCGTGGGGATGATGTCCCTGGAATCTCACTGGAAGTTGAAGGAACCGGAGCTCTGCTTTCAGACAGTTTTAGGTCCGCAGACAAGTCGTTCTGCATCTGTGGGCTTTAGAAACTGTTCCACCCCATCTCACCACCACCCTTGGTTTTAGTTTTTGAGATTTAAGAGTCTCATTATGTANTCCAAACCAGCCTCAGCTTCCGGAACTCACAGGCTTGCATCGTCGTGTCTAGTCTAGAAACTGCTTTTTTCCCCTTCTTTTCTTACTTTTGGAAAGCTTCTAGTGTTTACATTTAATTGACGAAACACTGCTTAATCCCTTACACTGCGAGTAAAACGTCCAGCTCTCAATATCCAGGTAGATACAGGCCCTCAGCCCTACCCAGACCTACTGCATCTGAAATTTTGCTGTTTAACAACAAGAATATGGTTAGTAACAGTGTGTCACGTTCTTGACAATTGCTGAGAGATCTTAATGGTTCTCACCGCAAAAGTATGTGAGGCAACAGGTATGGTTTGTAACTTCATTCAGCTTTTCCACAATATTCCGCATATCAGAACATTTTGTACACCATACATATAATCCTGACATAATCCACATTGTGTCTAACAGGCCCTCCACATGATTGTGAGAACCATGGCTTAAAGAAAATACAGAATTTCTGTAATTATTAGAGAAACTCCCCCAGTATTAGCAGAAATTAGGGAAAGCTCATAGGTGATGCACTTGGCAATCCTTTAAGATAACAATTCTCCCCTGACCAATTAAATCAAAATGTCTGGGAGTGTCACCTGATGGGAGGATTTTTAAATTTATTATTACTGTTGTTGTTGACAGAAACGCTTTATGTCACCCCAGCTGATGACTGGGACTTTAAGGGGCCCTCATTACCTGAAGGAACTCCGTTCGCACCCAGATTTGAGAGTACAGTTTCAGGGTTAANTTCTAATGAAAGCCTCAGTCTTTTAAGGATGAGGGTGTAGGCACATTTATAACAATGTTCAAGACAGTATGGAACAGGATTCTGGTCCAAATTATGCTTTTGCTTTGTTTTGAGGCAAGGTCTCATAAAGCTCAGACTGGACTTTAAACTACACCAGTAGCTCAGGTGTTGTTGCACTTGATTCTCCTGCCTCCACCTTCTAAGTGCTGAATGGATGGATGCTACCCTCTCGAGTGCTGGGATTACAGATGGATGCTACCCTCTCGAGTGCGGGGATTACAGATGGATGCTACCCTCTCGAGTGCGGGGATTACAGATGGATGCTACCCTCTCGAGTGCGGGGATTACAGATGGATGCTACAACCAACTTAGCTTGGTTCTTTTTAGACACTGCTGTTACTGTAAAAATAAGGTAACTTTGTTGGTTAGTAACCCTCCTCATCAGTTAGGGTGTGACATAGAGAGGTGAGAACTGGAGCACCAAGGATCAGCACATGGTGTTCCCTAAGTAGTAACTACACCCACAGACCACTTCCCTTGAATACAATGGGACAAAGGGAAACAGAGAAAGAGTTGATTGAAATCTGAGAGATTTTTTCTTTGCACTCCCCTAATGTGATTACACTGCTACCAATCCATGGAAATAGCTTAATGTTTATAGTAATTTATTGGGGGATTAACTCATGATACAGGAAACTCACAATACAGGAAATAGGAATTGAGGCACGGTCCAGCGCTGTTCTCTGGAGAGCTCTGCCCTGATCCGCATCAGCATCCAGGACCACGAGGTAGCNAAGAGAGCGGGCACTTCCGTCATCCCAAGTCTTAAGGGGTCCCAGTCCAGCCACGCCCCAGAGAGGGGCAGTACCTAGCAGTTACCTGCTGCCTCACTAGGGGCGGTGCTTCAGGGTAAGGCACAGACAACCACCCTTACATCTCCCCCTTTTGTCTAAGGAAGAAAGTTCTAACCTAACACAAAACTATATACAATAGGAATAATTATCAAGGAGTAAAAAACGGAATGATATAAACAAATAGAACTACAACCAACAAGANCAACATCAAACAAGAGACACATACTAAAATTCAGAGGAGTCTGGAACATAAGTAAATGGCATGTCACAGAGATCATTCCAAAAGATGTCCTATCCTGAAGAACCTGAATCTAATACTTAATACGTTCTAGCTGAGATACAAGAAGATTGTAACTGTAACTATCTAGTCTTCAACTCCATCAAAGACCTGAGAAGGAATATAATAACACTTGAAAAACGGGAGAAGTCCGTAAGCAACTATCGGGAGTCTCGAGAGAGTAGACAGAGACAGCTGGCAGCCTGGACAGTCACCAAAATTTCTCAGCATCACTGGTGCATTCACATTGGCTACAGGCCTAGAGTATCTGACAGACAATTTTCAGAAACAGGAATTTTGAGAGACCATCTCACCCTGTCTTGGCAGAGTTCAGTAGTCGCTTTTCCTTGTGTCCCACTCATCCAGAAAGGACAGCATTTGTACTGTCAGCAGTTGAGGCAAGGGCAGTTCTTTGCCCAGTAGGCCATTTTGTGCCAAGAAGACAAACTTCCAAACAGAAATGTGTTAGAAGCCCAACATTCTCTCGGGATCAAATCGGTGCTGCCAGGAGCAATCGNGTCTCACATAAACAGAATTCTAAGTTATTTAAATGCCATATTCTCTAGGTCTATGAAGTGTTTGAAGACTACCTATCCATCTGACAAATGTTTCTGTAAGTGTGGAGAACCTAACTAACTATAGAGGTGACAAGCATAGGTAACTATAAATCTGTAAGTCTTATCTATCTAAACAACCTAAGGACCAAGGCTTCACGTAAACAAGGTAAACAGTCTATAAACAAAGGTATAGTAGAAGGACAATGACCTCAAGATTGTAACAATACACAAAATAGCTAAAGCAGAGGTAGGAATGTATAGTGCAATATGCAATGACAATAATTCTAAATATGTATCAATATATCAAATATCCTAAACAGAGGTAGAGCATACATACAGTATGACAAATATAATTTTACATTTGTATCAATATACAAACATCCAAATAAGAGTAGAAATATATGTACATTACAACAAATATAGTTCTGTATTTGTATCAATATACAAATTATCTTAGATAGGAATATAAAAAGTTTACATTTATATCAATATACAAGAATCCATAACAGTGCAAATTATCTAAGGCTGATATTTTACTAAATTAGTTTACTAGTATATACAATAATCTACCTTAATATTCTATTACCTATCCATTCCCCTTTTTCTTTTCTTCAGGAGAATACTGAGTCTAATATTTTCTTCCACCCCCAACCCTATAACCATCATCCATAACCCAAAGAAACATAAAACCTTTGGGAGAAAGGGCGTCGTTTTCTTAGAATTGCTTCCTGCTGTTTAGGAGGCGATGGTATCTCTGTGGGGTCCTNTAAGAAAGCTCAGATAGTTAGGTCTCAATGGGACTAACTGTAAATTCTGCAGCCAGTCTCAGAGTAATGGGTAAGGTTGTGAGATTCTGGCTAGAAGTGTAGTATGATGGACCATCTCATCTTGGAACTGTCCTGGAGAGTTTTCAGTCCAAGGTTGATCACTGAGTAATGTTCATGAATAAATACCATGGGCATCATTCTAGCCTGGGTAGAGTCATTGTGGGCCCCATCTTCCTTCTGGAAACTTCAGAGATTGCTATTGGAAAGACTTATTTTTTTACTGTGGAAAACGTGAACATTTTCAATATCAAGATGGAAAGTTTTGGGTTTATACTGGATAGAGAAAGAATTCTTCAAAGGCAAGGAAAAGCATAGAAAGAAATAGAATCTAGATGACAATGGTCCCTAAATTATTGGTTTTCTTTTGTCTGATATTGAGATAGAATCTCCTAATTTTTCTTTTAGTAATATGCTTGGGTTTAGAGGAGAGAGCCACATTTCAACTCCAAAGCCAGCTTGATTTATAATTGAATCAGGACCACAACTATTCTAGAGTTAAAGAGANATCGATGTTAGGCAGTGAGATATTACCCTGTAGAGTATATTGATACCAATAGGTCCATTGATATCACTTGACTGGCTGGGAATTATTATAAGTAGGTACTGTAAAGGCAAATTTTTCTCTATCCTCTTGTAGAGGTATGGTAAAGAAACAGTCTTTTAAGTCAATAATTATGAGAGCTACCTCGTGATGTTACAACTTTTATGGCCTTGTCCTTCTGCCCATTAGTTCCTTTGTCATCTTTTGTGAGAGTTCCTTCCAGAGTTTGCAACCGAGCACCTAAGGTCANTTGCAGTGAGTGAACCTGCTCTGTTGTAAGGGATTCCAGAGATTTCATGGAATCCTGCCACCTTTTATGTTCTTCTGAAATGCATGATTCCATAGCCCTTAGTTTATCAGTTAACGATAATCTTTCTTCCTTATAAAGTATCTGAATAGCAGCAACATTACTCTGGAGAGTTATTGTTTTATCCATTAAGTATTCATATTTATTATCAATAGAATGAAATCTGGTTGTACATTTATTGTTAATGGACTGAAGTTCTTGTAGTAAGTTAGCAGATTCCAAACAAAGAAGCCTTTTATTTAAGTCTTTGTTACTACCTTGTAAATCCTGGGTAGCAGATTCCAGAGAAAGAATCTTTTTATTTAAAAAGTCTGCATAGCTACCTTGTAAAGCCTGGGTAGCAGATTCCAGAGAAAGAATCTTTTTATTTAAGTCTGCAGTTCTACCTTGTAAAGCCTGGGTAGCAGATTCCAGAGAAAGAATCTTTATACTTAAGTCTTCATTGCTACCTTGTAAAGCCTGTATCAGTCCCATTAATGTCTCATGTTTGTTATNTTTATTAAACCAGCTCTTCANTGCTATGTGAATTATCATGCTAAACGCTAAAATGATGTATATTATATATGTCCCAGAAAGGTCATATATATCCTGTAAAAATTCATTCATCATACAAGCAAAAAGGTTTTCAAATTCTTGTAATGTAATATTTCCCATCATTTTGAGAAATATTCAAAATTGGTAAAGAAAATTTTATTAGTTTTTTTTATTTATTAATCAGTTTTAAGGTGTAAAATTATCAAATACCTTTCTTTACCTTGGATGAAATCCTTGATTACCCTTGTTTCAGTTCTTGCTGGAGTTTTTGGGGTGTAGTAGCGCCATTCGGCCAGCAGGTGTCGCAGATGTAGCGCTGAAGCAGGTCCNGCCAAGACTTTGGCCTGTTTTTGCTTCAATAGGCTACAGAGCAAATTTAATAATGGGACCAGCTGCGGGCGTATGCGGGCAGGCACCCGAGGTGTGGCGTGGAAGACTGCAGGCAGGCACCGGCTGTGAAGTGGGAAAGAATGCCACTCACTCGCCCCGGGTCTGGTGGCTAAGCCTGCCACGGACCGGACTCAGCGGATCCCTTGCGTGGCCGGGATGCTGGACTGAAACTGGACTCACCCCGGAGGAGCTCCTTGGCACCCGCGCAGCTAGTAGCACATACTAGGTGTAGTCAGTGGCTACACAGAACCCGGCAGGGGAGCGAGGGAGGGAGGTTTGCCTGCGAGCTGGGGAGGAGGGAGAGAGGGAAGGAGCGGGACCCAAGCGGTTGTAAGCCCAACTGGTAAGCGCTGGGTCTCCAGGACCAGCGGGAATTTTAAAAGAGACAAGGAAGCGTGGAAAGTGTGCCACAGCAGCTATGAGAGCTGCGGGGGGAGGCCACCCGGGCGTTTGAAGTTTGCACCACGTGAGCGCCAGATAACGTGATTAAATGGCTACCAACCACGGAAATAGCTTAATGATTATAGGAATGTATTGGGGGGTTAACTCATAATACAGGAAACTCACAATACAGGAAACGGGGATTGAAGCACGGTCCAGTGCTATTCTCCGGAGAGCTCTGCCCTGATTTGCATCAGCATCCAGGACCACGAGGTAGCAAAGAGAGCGGGCACTTCCGTCATCCCAAGTCTTAAGGGGTCCCAGTCCAGCCACGCCCCAGAGAGGGGCAGTACCTAGCAGTTACCTGCTGCCTCACTAGGGGCGGTGCTTCAGGGTAAGGCACAGACAACCACCCCTCCCCCCTCCACCCGCCCCTCTTTTGATAGGGCCTTAAAATTTACTGTGTAGCTCAAGTTGTCGTTGAATTTGTGGTGCTCCTATCTCAGTCCCCAGAGTGCTGATACTACAAGCATGTTCCACTGTGCCCAGTTCTGAGACCCCTTTTCTTTCTAATCTCAGAGACACAGTTCCATATATTCTGTGTGAGATTTTACAGATACATGTTAGGGTACACATCACACTAAACACAGTAATGCAAATGTCTACTTTTCCTAGGCATTTAACATGTTAAATTGCACTTATTCATATATTTAGCACGTGTATGTGTATGGGTGAACATGCTCTGTGACAAACATGTGGCTATCAGAGGAATTCATTCCACCATGTGGGTCACTGGGATTGAGTTCAGGTCATCAAGCTTGGCAAAGCAAGTGTCTTTCTCTGATAAGTCATCTCACTAGCCCCCCTCCCCCCCTGCATTTTTAAAAGGATGTTTGGACTATGTTTTCTGTGAATTTCTACAAGTAAAATTCAAACA
The DNA here is from genome assembly GCA_001675575.1 of Neotoma lepida. NCBI lineage: Eukaryota > Metazoa > Chordata > Mammalia > Rodentia > Cricetidae > Neotoma > Neotoma lepida. The sequence goes on from LZPO01117061.1 coordinate 46,654, forward strand.
CAGATGAGCATATTTTTTATTTATCTATTTATTTATTTATTTATCTATTTGCTGAGATAGTGTGCTGCTATATAGCTTAGGCTGACCTTTGAACTGACTGTGTAGTGCAGGCTGCCTTCAAGTGTGACAGTTCTCTGGCCTCTGTCTTCTGAGTTCTGGGAATACAGGCATGTGTCACCACGCTCAACTTAAATTCTTTTAAAGCAAAGATAATGCATACTTTCCTCCCAGGAGTACAGTATAAGACAAGCTGCACAGTGTTTGAGAANAAAAGAGAAGGAAGGAGGACACTGGGTGCTATGAGGTGATGCAGCAAAGACCGGTGGTTTGAAGGTGACTCCCAATTTCCATGTGTTTGGAGACCTTTTTGGCTTTTTAAGACAGGGTTTCTCTATATTACAGCCCTCATTCTGTAGACCAGGCTGGCTTCAAACTCACAGAGATCTNCCTGCCTCTGTCTCCCAAGTGCTGGNATTAAAGGCGTGCGCCACCACCGCCTGGTCCGTGNTTGGAGATTTAACTGAGTCATGTGGGGGTGCAGTGCTAGGGATGGAACACAAGACTGGTGCATGGCAAGCAATAGCTCTACTGGGAGCTGTACCCTCTTGNTGCATCTGAGCAAGTGATGAGGTTTACGCACCAACACAATTACCTTAACAGGAATAGAAATGAAGTTACCCCTAAAACAAGACTCAGGGCAGGAAGCTTTCAGCACAGTGGCCTTTTTGAAGGTAGTTTGATCCTCATGAGTAGCTCCCATCCCTGCTTGTTCTGGTGAATCTCTCCTGAAGGCCTAGGCCTGGGGTCATACAATCAGCACTGCTGAAGNAGGCAGTGCATTCCCAGGCAGCCTTCAGTCCTGTTTCACTTTACTCTAGTTCTTCTTATTCAGATAAACAAAGGAAAGTTCAGAAGCTGCCTTCAGCAATCAGACTTTATTTATTTATCTATTTATTTATTTATTTATTTATTTATCTATCTATTTATTTATTAGACAAAGTCCATGGACAACTTTCATTTTGGAAGATGGAAAAAATACATTAGAAATGGAAAAGCTTGGATTCACACACAGGTCATCAGCAAACAAATCCCAGCACACAGGAGGACACTGGAGCAGACACCAATAGGAACAAATCCCAGCACACAGGAGGACACTGGAGCAGACACCAATAGGAACAAACTGTCCGTCTGTGTCGAGCATCATGGTGCGACACTGGGGATCCTAATGCAAAACAGAATTCAGGAAGGCTTAGCAGGCTACGTTAAGCACTAGCACAGTGTAGAGAAGAATGGCAGTGGAAGGGAATTGAAGGAGCCTGTGAGGAGGTTGGACATTGCAGTGAAGGCCGAGGGAGCGTGCAGCTGACATGGACAAAAATAATGATGTTCTCTAAGCAGGCTGAATCAAAACTGGTGGGTTCCCTAGGTATGGTGGACATGGCTGCAACTCCAGCACTTGGAAGGTAGAGGCAGGAGGATCAGGATCCCAAGATCAGTCTGAGCTACATAGTAAACTTCTTATCTCAACACACACACACACACACACACACACACACTCCTACCTAGTGGAGTCAATAAAGTGAGGTTGGATTGACCTTCAGGGGAGGGAAAAGGAGGAAGAGGACACAGAAGAACAAGGCCTGACACATGCGTACATAACCTGGCAGGTTTGTTTCAACTTTTCTTCTCTACTATAGCCCTGTCTGGTTCTCTAGCCCTGCTCATCTCCTCTCCTTTCTGTCCCTGCCTGGATTACTCACAGCTCTACTTCCAAACAGGCAGGGCCAGTCTCCTCTATCCTATAGAACATGACTTAGAAAACTTAAGATACAGTATTCAAGACACAGCCTGAAAGAGAGGACGAAAGAGGAGCCAGAGGATAGGGAGATGGCTGAGGAATGCTCTCTTTTGGGCATTTGCAATCATGATCTCACAGGTACCATAGTTTCCAGAATTAGGCCTGTACAAAACTGGCCCTGTCAACAGTTAGCCACAACAGGGACCCTACCCTTCCCAGCTGAACTTGGATGCTGATAGATTGTGGGAGAAGGGAAATCATTGTATTCAGTTATACCTGTCCTCTTGAGCCCACCAGACTTNAGTGGATAGCTCTAAATCCATGTTCCCATTAAACTCAGTGTGATGAAGGAAGGGGAGAGAGATAAGACAGAATAGAGAGTAATTAGAATGCATTACATACATGTGTGAAGCTGCCAAAAAGTTTAATTAATAAAAAATTTTGATATAGTCCTGAAAAACCCTAGGGACAGAAAAGGTGTATCTAACTGGACCACGTTTACTTCATATTTCTGTCACATCTTCTCTACATTTCTTTATGGGATTCTTAGTCTAAGACCTTCTTTCNCAGCATGCTGTGCTTTGGTTTTGTTTTTNTCTTGCCTAAAATCTGCTGTTCCACATACCCCTTTTCCAAAGGTTGCTGCCACAGTTTCATGCCAACCTAATTGCCTCTTGGTCCTTCAGGTGATGTGCCAAGTCCTCCTATGTAGGCTCTGATCTGAAGGGATATGGGCACTAGAAATAGTTTAGGAATCACCTCTCAATCTCCCCAATATTGGTACAGAANCACATAGGAAAGCCTTTCTCCCTGCTTTCTCTAAGATGAATTAATCACCAACCCCCCAGGAAGAAACAGGACTGCAGGAAACTGGCACCTGAAGCTTCAGAGTATGAGGGAGTAGTCAAAGGAAAGGGAAGTTATGGAGCTGGAATATTCATTAAGGTGCCACTTGGCTAGGTGAGAAAGGTACCCGTTTAGAATGGAGAGGATCTGTTTCTCCAGGAGCAGGGCCTTCCCCCAGGGGGGACAAGGGAATGGTATCCTGGACATCAGCAATGACTGTAATTTTCTCAGGCCTGTTGGCAGTTGGACAGATGGTCAGGGGCTTTTTACCACAGGACCACAGGCAAAAGAAAGGACGGAGGGGGCCAGAGAAAGAGGTGCTAGGGAAAGTATAGATAAGCGACCCGTCACTCATGTTGTAGAAGGAAATATCTCCTGGTTCATAGTCCAGAAAAACCCCAACCCGGCGAGGAGGTCCTGCTAACTGGAGAGGGGTCCGGAGTGGGGTGAGGGCCCAGTACCCATTTCCATATAACTCCACAGCCCAGAACCCATTATCAGGAGTCATGGGATCAAACCCTTTCTTCACCACATCCTCCCTACACACACCAATAGCCCAGTCAGTTCTGTCTCCCACCTCCACCTCCCAGTAATGTCTCCCTGAAGTGAAGGTCTCTCGGCCTAACACACAGGGCCAGGAGTCAAATCTCTCTGGTCTATCAGGCAGGATCTGACGTGAATCTTCCAAGCGAACTGATTTTGAATCTTCATACAGAAAGAGATGCGGGTGGGCTGTGTCTGGATCCAGAGTCACATCAACTGGAGGCAGAGAGAGAGAGACAGAGTGCATCAGCAAATGCAAGATGGTACTCGGTCTATCCCTCCTTCCCAAATACATGGAGCAGAGTTGTAGGAGCTGATGAGTCCCTGTAGTAGGAGAGCTGTCTGGCCACTCACTTGCTGTCTTTCTGGCCAGACCCATCTCTCGCTGGCAACTATGGAATGACTCAAGAACTGACTATCTAATGGGATGTTGTCAAAGGAGCTTTTCTGCTAGCCATCTTCTGTGGTCCTCTGAATACCTCATGGAAAGTGCTGAGGCCATTCACTGTCACCATCGCCCTTTCTATCCTATCACTAACTGAAGAGGACGTTTAAGTGTTCTTGTGTTCAAGCCTCACAGGTCTTTGACTCCCGAGACAGAGGCAGTGAGGAGCTCAGAACCACTGACCTTCATGCAGTGCTGTCTTTTTGCATCCTGCAATGTAAAGAGAGAGAGAGACGGTCAGTGGTGTGTTAACAGACAGGAGGAGAAAATCTTGGGGGTCAAAAACAAGAAGACAACTTACTGAGTTCTTCCAGAAGTCTCTCTGGAAAACAAACAAAATTATTTCAATGGCTTTTTATAACAGGTAAGCGGAAGGCAGAAGACCAGAATGAGAAATACATAAAGAGACACTGTTTAATCCATGGTGACCCAATGACAGAAACACTGCCAGTAAACCAGGAACAGAAATGCTGCCAGGAAAAAACAGAATATTTCTAAGAAACCATCTGGAAGTTCCTCCTGGCTTAGGACTAGATCTTAATCATAAGAGTGTTCCTAGGAAACGGGATTAGAATTGGCCAGAGGGCCTGAAGCTGGGTTGTGAGAGAACATAGGGTATAAAATAACAAAGAGCTGATTTTGACTCTGCCTATGTCACATCCAATTTTCTTCACATTAGGTATCTGGAATTTTAGAAGGCTTATAATTGCTTCCAGTTTCAGAATTCTAAAATCCAGCATTTTCCTGCTGGAAGTCATCTGGACAGGCCTGAATCCCACCTTCCCTAGAAGCTGTGACAAGAAGCCCTTGTGGGCACTGTGAGTTACCTTTAGAGCCAAATTCACTCTTCCGCTCTCTGGATCTTTCCTTGTATAGTCTCCAAGTGAAAAATATGGACCCAATGGTGAGAAATCCTAGGGCCAGTATGACGCTAGCCACAGCTACTATCCAAGGAGTCAGTCTTGGCACAAAGGGAGCTAAACAAACAAACNAACAAACAAACAAACAAACACAAACTCAAGAAGGAAATTGTTTGGGGGATGCCCTTGAAAGCCTCCCACCTCCCACAGCAAGAATTGCTCCTTCTTGCTGAGCATTTCAGAGATTTGACCCTGGGCAAAAGCAAGCACTGACGAGCCAGCTAGGTCAGAACATGTGAAATAAAAATCTAATGGGCCACTTGGTGTTACAGAAACCCCTTGTTAACTACCACTGAAGTGGTAGAGGTAAGGGAAGAAGAAGAGTGACCACACCCATGACANAATAGGACTTGTTGGCCAGTAAACAAAGAATGATTCCTGCTAAACCAGAGCTAATAACTAGGGAATGATGAAAGAGCTTGCCTCCTGGAGGAACTTGGCAGCCTACATGGAGCTCCAGTGTGGGATGAGGAAGGAAGGAGCGGTTCAGGGGGAGGGCACACTCAAATGTGAAAAGCAATTTAGTCTCTACGTATTGAAGGAGAAGGGTCCAGTCAAGAAGGCTCCCAGGGACAAAGTTTCCCTGTCTCACCCATACATCTTAAAATTAANTTCTGGGATTTTTATGTCATTGGCAGGGGGGTGGTGTATGCAGTACTAGAGGTAGGACCTAGGGCCTCATGCATGCTACAAGCACTCTATCACTGAGATACAGCTCAACCCTCAGTATGTTTATCCTAATGAAGTTGGTAGGGCTTCCTTCCCTCAAGTCAGCAGGCAAGAGCTTGGGGGAAGATGTAGACAACTCTGCCATGAAGTCCCTTCTGAGCAGGGCCCCGGGTCATATTGTCCCAAGTCTCTTGTCAACATGCTAGTCCAATAATCATTTCACTGACCTGGTACAGAGATTTCTACTTCCTTCTCCTGGCCAAGGAGGAGATTCTGGATACAGCAGGACACATTCTTTNTGGAGCTGTCTGTGATGATCACTGAAGCTGCCACAGTGAACAGGCCTTCCTCATCACGATTCCTGGACTCTGCTGTGGACGGAAGTCTGTCTCCTGAGGGAGTTCTCCATTGCACTTCTGGCTCTGGGAACCACCCCGAGGANGTGCATTTCAGTTGGATCTGTCCATTCTCTTTAACTCCCACACTGATGTGAGGATCAGAGCCCAGAGCTATGGAGAGAGAAGCTGGCCTTAGTCTTTCACTGGGAACTTTCCTGGGAGCATGATAATCTTAGTTTGAGAAAGACAGAGAGGAGGCAGAAGTGGACTGGGAATAGGCGAGATTCCTCTAGTCCTTCTGTGTGAAGNCTGAAGAATCAATAAAAATAATTTCTTATGCCTTATCANAGAGGGTGCCTTATTGGGATCCAGCCCTTCAACATAAGCAAAAGTCTGATGGGTAGACACGGGGGTACTTGTCAAACCATCAGAAGCAGCAAGAACAATGGCTAAGAGGTGGTTTAGGAGCTCCTGAGTCAAGAAAGAGCACTTTAGTTACAAGTACATAACATGATTTGGGAGATGAGACAACTANGGTTAGACATTTTAGAAATGGATAGAAAAGTATTCTCCTTTTTAGACAGGCACTCATGTAGCCCAGGCTGGCCTCAAACTCATTATACTGCTGAAGATGACCTTGAACTTCTGATCTTCTCGCCTCTACCTCCCAAGTGCTGGTATCACAGACAGGTGCCACCACAACCATTTCCACACAGTGCTAGAGATCCCACCCAGAGCTTTGTGCTTTGTGCATGCCGCTAAGCAAGCACTCTACCAACCATACCTCTAGACCCCAAAAGACTATATTCTTGAAAACAGGCTTTAGAGGTTTTTTGTTGTTTTTCTTTTCCTTGAGGTTTGTAGTTGATAATTTAACTTTCCTTTACCAAGGAGATGACTCAGGAATTTTCTTAAATGGTTTCAACTTCATCGTTTCTCACACAATTATGCCCTAACAAAAAAATCAACATAGGGCTAGACTTGGGGACACACAACTGTAATCCTAGCACTCAGGAGGTGGAGGGAGAAGAATCAGGAGTTCGAAGCCAGCCTCTGCTACATAATGAGTTTGAGACCATATCTCAAAAACAGCAGAGTGTGCCGGTGCAGGCCTCTAATTTCAGCATTAGAGAGGCTGAAGCAGGTGGATCTTTATGAGTTCTAGGCCAGCCTGGCCTGCGTAGTAAGTTTCAGGCTAGCCAAAGGTACATAGTAAGACCCTGTCACAAAACAAACAGCAAGAAAAAAATTCAGCAACAACAAAGTTGACATAAAGCTACTTTTTCCTGTTTAATCTAATTCTTTCTTTCCTTCCCTCTCTCTTCTCCCTTTCTTTGTTTCCTCCCTCTCTCTCCTTCTCCTCTCTCTTCTTTCACAGTTCTAAAGGGCACAGAAAAATTCGGGGCTGCAGAGAAGCATCATTGAACACCACCTCTACAACTGTGCATATTCCAAATTAGTGTGTATGAAGATGTAAATTCGTTTCATGAAAATAGCCCTCACTTAAAGGTGTTAGCACTCATAAAAGATAACAACAACCGCTTTTTTCTGTCTATTTTTCGAGACAGGGCTTCTCTCTGCTCTGGAACCCACGCTTTCTGTAAAACAGGTTGGCCTGGAANTCGGAGATCCTCCCGCTTCTGCCTCCCAAGGGCTGGGATTAAAGGCGGACACCAACAACGACCGGCTAAAGATAGTTTTATGTCATCAAATATCTAGGTGGGGTTTTCTGTTATTTGAGGCTTGGTTGTATGCTGCCAATCTGCGCTGGAACTCATGAGGTTGCAAGTAGCCAAGGCTGATTTTGAACTCCCAATCCTGCTTCCATCTCGCAATTGCTGGAATTACAGGCTGTCACTTCACCCAGTTTAAACACACATACACACACACACACACACACACACGCGCGTGTGATTATGTATGTAATCAATTTTTAAGATGCATTTCCCTAAAATGACATGAGAGTTATACGTGGTACATTAAATATGGCAAAATACGGCAACGTACTGTTGGGCTATGGGGAGAAGTTAAGTTCATAAAGTCTTTCGGTTTCCCATCACCTAAAGAGGGTGTGGCGTACACCTGTAGTCCTGTACTTGGGAGGAGGAGGCAAGAGAAGAGCGTGGACAACATCTCCCACATGGTCTAGCGGTTAGGATTCCTGGTTTTCACCCAGGCGGCCCGGGTTCGACTCCCGGTGTGGGAATGTCTCTCTTTTGAAGAGCCTATTTCTAGACCCATGATTTTGGCACTTGAGAAAAAAGGCCTTTAAAGCCCAGTTTCAAAAGTAATAAGTTAAATACGTGAGTAAGTGAACTAACAATGAATTAAGAAAGGCAATCTATGTGTATTATACATGTTAGTCAAAGATGTAGAAGTTAATTTAAAAGTATATAATGCTTTTACCATTGGCAAAGTACTTTTCACTTATTAGATAATAAGTGAATAATAATAAACTTTATTTCCCTTTTGCAAATTCTTGTTGGATATAGCTTACTGGTTTCACAGGACGAAACGCAGAGTGGGAGGTTTGCTTGATTCTGATCTCTAGCAAGCAGGGAAGTCAGAGCTCAGTATTCTTTCCTTACTATCTTAGAAAGAGAGACAGAGACAGAGACATACCCCAGCACTGTGGAAGTAGAAGCAAGAGGATTGCCAGAGCTACATAGTAGATACTGTGTCAAAAACTAAATTAAATTAAGAATCTTATGTATTTCTCGGAGGAAGTAGTCCTATTCTAGAGGGGAAAGTGCGGAAGATAATTAAAATGAGGTATCCTCAGGAACGCCATATCGCTCTCCACTCCGCCCCTTTAGCTGAGCCCCTTCCAGGTCATCTCCCACTTTGCGCCGGCTTTCCTTCTTCAACCTCAAAGTGATTTGGAGAATGAACCTGGTGGTTCCTAAAGTGAGCGTCCTGGAGCGAAGTGACTAGGCGACGGAGCCCTCTGTGTACCCACCAGCCACTTGGAGTTGCGCCGCGTCCTCCTCAGATTTGTCGTTGTCTTTGAAAAAGCACCGGTACTCCCCCTGGTCCGAGACCCTGACACCTCGGATCCTCAGTGTAGCGCGGCCGTCCGGGAGCCCGNCGGTCACCAGCGTCGCTCTCCCGCGGTACTCGGCCATCTGCTCGCCCTCCTGCTCCTGGCCAGCCCGATAAAGAAGCACTGCGGGCGACCTAGTCTGTCGAAACCACCGAAGCTCCATGTGCTCCACGCTGGCGTTTGAGAAGCGACAGGTCAGCTCCGCATCTGAGCCCACTAGGGCCAGCACTGGCTCCTGAGGAGCGATCACATCGAAGGGAGCTGCCAGGATAGATAAAGTCAGAGGGGACGATGGGACGGGATGGAGGACCTACAGACCAGGCTTNTAGTAAAGTAAGGAGCTCAAGCTGTCTACTATGTCTTTTGTTGTTTTGTTTTTCAGACTGGATCTCACAAATCACAAGCTGGCCTCCAGCTCACTGTGTAGTCTTGATTCTCTTGCCCTCANCTCTCAACTAGCATTGCAGGTGTGCACCACCACACCCAGCGTTCCAATTCCTTTGATTTAAAGAAAAAACAACTAGGGTCTCCCTTTGGCCCCNACTGGNGTGGCTATCTNTATGTAGACCAGGCTGTTTTTGAACCCAGAAAGATCTGCTTCTGCCTTCTTAGTGCTGGGACTGCAGGCATGCACTACCACTNGGGGGGATTTCCTTTGGATCCACTGGACTCTTTTGGATGTTNCCACTTGGAACCAAACTGGGTCACTGACATTTAGAGGGACCTTCCAACCTTGCAAGAGATGGCTAGAACAGAGACATACCTGAATCCAGTGTGGGCAGCTGCAGGACCATGAGGGTGAGCAGAAAAGCCAAGAGGCAGGTGTTGAGGGAAACTGCCATCTTCAACCTTGCTTGGGCCACAGGCTGCTGATGGAATCCACCAGGATCTTCAGGCTGGGAGATAAATGGTCAAAGGGGTAACTAGGCTCTGTAATCGCCCAGTTCTCCACCAGTTCTTTCCAANCTAGAGGGCTTGTTGTCTCCCCCGCAGGGTAATTTTCAGCCCATGTTACAACAGTGTCCGTCCACACCCTTTTCTAAGTCTGGTCAGGCATGCACAAAATAGCAAACTCTGTCCTACAGCCCTCAATTGTCTCCAGAAGGGAGCTGTGAGGCACAGTTACAGATAAAAGAAGAAATGTTGGAATCTCTGCAGTTACAAGAAAGAGAAGGAGGAAGAGGAAGAGGAGGAGAAGAAATAAAATAAAATCGTACTGAGTAGCACTTTGTTATCCGTGCTTAGAAATGATAATAAAGATAAAGCCATGGAGCTAGAAATGGNTAACANGAAATGAACTGGAGGAGGAGAGAGAGAGAAAAAAGGGAAGTGGTGTCTCACACCTGTTACCCCGGCACTCTGGAGGATGATCTCTGAGTTACATAGTGAGCTACAATCCTGCCTAGTCCAGAGAGAGGACAGAGGCAGAGCTGAAGGGCTTGAGGAACAGATAGCCTAGCACGGAGAAGAAGCTGGACAAAGAGACTAGCTGTGTTGTTCTGTGGCTCGCTGAGCTGAGAGTGAAGCACTTACCGACTTCGATGATCACGGAGGAAAAAAGAGCGGAGTCAGAGTGGCCAAGTGAAAAGGCTGCTTGTGGCCCCGGGGCCAAAGTTAGAGCCAGCAGACCGCAGGGGGTTGTGTGCTGTTAAGTCAGCCTGCCCCCAGGTGGCCAAGTGTATTTACTCAAGAAAAAAAAAAAAAGTTTTCCAAGGACGTGAACTAAGGATTGGTGGTCCGGTGGTTCGGATTCATCCTCCTCCTCTAAGAGAACAGTACATGCACTGAAGAGCTAGACTGAATATAGGGAATAGGGACAAAAAGGCAGAAAGCCAGAGTAACTAAAATAAGNCGTGAGGCCACCAACCAGTTAATTTACCCCTGTAGCTTCAGTTTTTTAACATCGAAAATGACAATAAGCCCAGTGCTGTGGCTCACCCATGTAAATTCAGGACTTAGGAGACAGGAGGATCATTGTAAGTTTAAGGCCAGCCTGGGCTAAATAGTAAGATGGAGGCTTGCAAGAACTACATATAGAGAACTTGTTTGAACAAAACAAAAGAGAGTTGGGTTTTTTTTGTGTGTGTCATTTTATAGTTGTTGTTGTGGGGGGGTTGTTGTCGTTTGTTTTTTAAGCAAAAGACTAATGCTAATAATAACTTGTTTGAATTATGCTGAGTAGGAGGCGTTTGGAAGAGTAATTGAAGCGAAGCAGGCAAAAGAATAGGAGCCCAGAAAGTAAATTGCTTTATCATCACATTTGTGAATAATTAAAGGGTTGAGGCCACAATGACTCCAGCTTTCCATCGTTGATCTTCTCTCCACTAGACACCCTCAGGAGTTGCTGTGTGGGTGCAGGATTCTACTGGACACCNACCTTCAAGGTGGCACAACTGCACAGCTTCTCCCTGCCAAAGTCACTCGTGAGATCAGCAATTCCTTATCTAGTTTTGAATTTCCATGTATTATAGAAAAATGGGAAAATAAAGNAAAACAATTTTATAAACGAAATCACCATAAACCCATCAATTAATGATAGCTGACACATATTGTTCTGGTATTTATTTTATATTTATGTACATCATAGAAACAATCAGTAAGTTGTCCTGAATAATTAAAAACATTGCTTTAAAAAAAAGTATGTAATTGCCTAGATTGTAGGATGTTTAGTGTTTTTTTTTTCTACCATAAATAATGCACTTGGCTTTCGTGAAGCCCTGAGTTTGATCCTAAGCATTGTTTAAAATCAGGCATGGTGACTCATACTGGTAATCCCAGGTGGAGGCAGGAGGATCAAAAATTTAAAACCATTCACAAATACAGATTAAATTTGAAGCTAGCCTGAGCTACTTGAGACTTTGTTAGAAACCACTTAGAATATCCTTCGATAGCTCAGTTGGTAGAGCGGAGGACTGTAGAAAGATCTCATTGGACATCCTTAGGTCGCTGGTTCGAATCCGGCTCGAAGGATAANTGTTTTGTGGCCCAGACTCCCAGAACACAGTATGGATGCTCGACTTTAGCCTGACTCAAAAAAAGGCAAAGGGAAATGCAATTTTTCATTCATAAATTTAGTAACTTGCTGACACGCTGTTTGGTCCAATTCCATAAATAGTATCATTGNGTCAAAGGACATAAACCTGTTATCATTTTCCTTTCCTGCAATATTGAAAGGATCACACAGATTCCACTAGAGTGTCCTTCAACTCTGCCAGCAAGGAAAGGTATTATCCTATATGCTTACTATGGAAACGTGAAATGCATTACATTATTATTATTATTATTATTATTATTATTATTATTATCAAGCTTTTCTATGATCTCAAAGCTGGTCATTTTTCATGTGTTAATAAATCACTTGGTATTGTCTAGTCTGGAGCTGTCCAAGTCAGTTACTGTCTGATTTGCGGACCGGCTTGCTTCGTGATGTTTCTTATTTGTCTGTGTGGATGNTTTAGAAATTAAAGCTAATAACTATTANATTTGGAGTCTGGGGAGATGTCTCAGCAGTTAAGANCACTGGTTGCTCTTGCAGAGGGCTCAGGTTCTGTTCCCAGTACCTACATAATAGTTCACAACCATCTGTAGCTCAAGTTCCAGAGGCCTTCTGGGGCACCCCCACACATGTGACAGACATAGGTGGATACACATAAATTAAAAATAAATTGAAAACAATTTTTAAAATAATGGCTTTATATTTGTGACAAAATTCCTTCTCAGTTTTAGTTATTTTTTTTTTATTTATTTTTTTTTGGTTTTTCAAGACAGAGTTTCTCTGTGTAGCTTTGGCGCCTTTAACTCACTCGGTAGCCCAGGCTGGCCTCAAACTCACAGAGATCCGCCTGCCTCTGCCTCCTGAGTGCTGGAATTAAAGGCATTCACCACCACCGCCCAGCTTATTTATCTTTTAATTATTATGATTAAGATCAATGCTAGCTACCTAGTTGGCCCACTAGACTATCAGGATGTGGGTTGTTCCCAAGCACAATCTGGTTATACTACTTTTTGCTTAAAATTCTCTGCATGTTAAGGACTGGCAAGAAGACTTAGAAGGTAACAATCTCTATATATCTGATTATCAATCAGAAATGCCACATAGATCTTGTTCATACCTACAGGATATGTATTCAAAATATCAGGTCTTTAGTTCTGAATCTTTGCCTCATCAGTTGTGGGTAATTTGTATTTTAAAACAATTTATACAATACCATTAATGTTCCATCTTGGCTTATCAGATTGAAGGATAAAAATATTGTCAGTTGGGCTGGAAAGATGTTTCAGCAGTTAAGAACGTGGACTGCTCCTGTAAGGACCTGTGTGGACCGGCTCATGACCACCTGTAACTCCAGCTCCCAGGGCTCTGATACCCTCTTTGGACTCCTTGAGCATCTGCGCTCTTGTGCACAAACCCACATTTGGGTATACGCATATATACACAGTTAAAAATAAAAAATAAATCTTAAAAAAATATTACTGCCGAGCAGTGATGGCCCAACACAAATTCATATGAGATTATTTTGTGTGTGTTTTTTCCTTCCAATGTGTACTTTGTAGATGACAAAGATGTCTCAGTGTCAAAAGGTTGGAGAAAGGGAAAAGTCTTTTGTTGTGGGATATTTTGACCACACTCTGACACTCCTGAGACTGCTCAATGAAGTTATACCTTAAATCAGGGGTGGGGCCAGTGACTAGCTGACCAGAATTGGTCATAGAGAAGCCAGCACTGGAAGGAAAGGGCNGGGACTAGAAATTGAGCACTCTAGGTTCTGGNACACATGAAGAGACANGTCTCTTTCGGTGTCTCTTGCCAAAAAGCAAGGTCAGCTAGTTGCTACTCAGCCTCTCTGAGCTAGCAGGTTTTCACCCCAGCCTTTGACTTCTGAGTCTTATTGATAAATAAAACAATAGAGACTTAATTTAAACCTACATATCAAGGTCGTGGCCGAGCCAGGGGCCATGGAACTGGAAACCCCGCCAGGCTGCAGCCTGAGTGGCCTGGGGGATGCTGACTGAGGGGCCGTGAGGCCCAGGCAATAATTAAAATATCAGTGGATTCACCTGCAGCTGCTAAGCCGACAGAAAAACAGCCTTTCTCTTCCTGCACCCTCCCTGCTGTCCCGCCAGCAGGCAGGATCTGGAATTGGTGTGGTTACTCAAACTACCACCTCTAGATAACAGTGCTTATCTTCCCTCTTCCAGAACATTCTGCCCCTTCTTGTCTGCATGACTAATTTGTCTTCCTCCCTCAAAAGTCACTGAAGGGCGATAACTTCTGCAACTTCTTCCAGAAGCAAACAAATCTGTTTTCATGGAGGTGGGAGCAAGTGCGTTATACAGTTGAGGGTAACCTTGAAACGGTCCTTCTGCCTCCAACTCTCAAGGCTGGAATTGTAGGTATGTGCCACCAAGCTGGCTGCACATCACTTTTATTATTTTATTTTATTTTTTTATTTTGAGACAAGGTCTCTGTAGCCCAGGCTTGCCTGCAACTCACTATGTAGCCTATGATAGCCTTGAAGTCAAAATGATCTTCCTGCCTCAGCATCCTGAGTATTGAAATTAATGTATGAGCCATGATGCTGGTCTGTATAATTGTTTTATCTGTTATTTTTCTACATGTTTCTGAACACAATAACTCATTTATGCTTTTATTTCTCTATATAACCATTTACATTTCTGATGCATTTTTTTAGTGTGTGTGTGTGTGTGTGTGTGTGTGTGTGTGTGTGTGTGTGTGTGTGTGCCTGCATGCTGGAGACTGAACTCAAGGCCCCGTGATGCTGACCACATTATACTGCTGAGTTATACCCACAGGCTTCTGTCTTTTTGTCTTATTCTTGTTCAGAATCATCGGTTGATGAGGCAGTGGCCAGCTGTGGCAGTTCTGGTAAAACTGAGCCAAGAGAAAGGGCTGGAGTGAGCAAGTGCCACGCAAGTTCTGTGCTCTTAACTGGTTTGCCACTGAACTTCATGGCCAACTGCTCTTTTAGGGAGCACACANAATTAACATACACCAAAGAGGACAGTATGACATCTTGACAATACGATTCTGAAATAATGTTCCTATTTACCAACCCCATGCATAGGGTACTATGATGGAATTTGCATATTTGTAAGGAATGTGGAAATGAAGTGACAAGGAGATGATCTGAAGAAGATGGAAGGGTCACCAGAGAACTTAACAGAAGCCAATGAAATGAGCAAGATAGACAGAGAATTCAGGGAAGGGACTAAATGAGACCTTCTNTGAGTTCTGCCCCTTGCAGCCTCTGTGTTACCTCTGGTTATTGCTCACTCTGNCCCAGTGGCCTTACTGTGCAACTGGCCAAAGCAGGGCCNCCTTTNCCCTCTAGACGACAGGCTGTGGGATGGTGTGAANAAAGCTGGACTCTGACATTTCAGCAGCAGCCTATACATTTGTTATTAGGCCAAGTGTGATGCTGCACCCTCATCACACTTCATGATCCAGCATTTGGGACATAGAAGCAAGAGTTCAGGGGTATATAGGGATTCAAGGCCAGTCTGGACTACACCAGATCCAGACTCATTTAAAAAATGGCCTGCCCTTATCCGCTTTCCTCNTACCACTGCCGTCACTCTGTGCACCCTAATAAGCCTTGTCTCAGTTTGTCTTTACCAAAAACAGACCCTGAAACAAAGATTTGGATGCCTGGAATGTATTGGGAAGTGATCTCAGAAAACACAGCGAGGAAGCAAAGGAAAGTGACAAGGAAGAACTAGCAAAGAGCAAGTTCATGGGGCTGCTGCTATGAGCTTTGCCGTGAGCTCAGCTTTGCTGAGGACTTTCTTTGTTTTGAGACAGGGTCTCACTATGTTACCCTGGCTGCCCTAAAGTTCAATATATAGACCTGGTTGGCCTTGAGCTCACAGGGATCCATCTGCCTCTGCCTTTGGGTGCTAAAATTAAAGGTACAGGCCAGCATGCCCTGCTTCTGGGGACTCTTAAGTGACTAGGTGGAATTAGAAACTCCGTATCTCAGAACTGAGTGGAAATCTTGTCCCCCCCCCCCAGGACTTGGAGAGGGGTGTTTAGAGAGATGCCAGAAACAAACTGGGAGACGATGGGGTGGCACCTTGAGACTTAAGGGATGTAAGATTCAGAAGACAGCTGCCTTCAAGGAAATGGAACACTATGCTGTAAATTGTCAGTATTCCCAGCACTTATCCTGAGGCCGCTCACCACTGTCTCTACCAGCTCCGGGTCTCTGCTTCTCTTCACCACTGCCTCTCCAAACACACCCTGCCTGAAACCCTCCCTCCATCACTGTTAGCCAGAGTTAGGAGTTACAGTGCCTCCAAGCAACCTAGGGAGGGAGAAATGGGTCAGCTAATGTTGTGGTCAACTTAAAAGAGAGTTTGTGACCTAAAACTTCAAAAAACAATTATTACCTCCTCCTCCCTTTCCGTCCTTATCTCCAAAATGCTGTCTGGTGTTTGTTTGTTTGTTTTTAATTATCATGCACCCTGAGGCTTAGAGAACTTGGGGGCTGCAGCTCTGACTCCCTGTGCAGTGAAGTCAGTGGCCCACACACCACTGTGTGTGCCAGTTCTGTGGCAACAGTGGGACTTATAAAAGGCTTGCTGTTTGTAGAACGATGGGGACAAGGATGACTCAGACTTTTCCAAGCCCCTTTCTTAGTTTCTCCGGAAAGTGAGCAAGACTAAAAATCACTTATCAGGTGAGTTAAGTAGTGGAAACCAGCTGAGCGTGTTAAAGATGCGTTTCTGGGAATGTGTGCATAAAACTCACAATGAAACAACTGTCCCCTCCTATGCCTGATTATCAGTGCATCGGAACATGCTGTGTTAGCTTTTGTTCTTAGAAACCTGAGGGAAGTTCCTTTTGGCTTCAGATTTTGCTGAATCTGAGAGTTTACCGTATGTGAGAACTCAAAGTGGGGAGCCAAGTTTGGGGTGGGTGCTGTAAATGTTGGCAGACTGGTAGTGGGGTTCTGACCACCTGTGGCTATGTGAAGCCTGTTGGCTAAGGTCCACCAGCTGTCCAACTAGGGTTTATCAGTGGCTGTGGGGCCTGGATTGGAGACGCAGCTCCACAGTGTCACCTACAGCAGCNTGAGGAAGTTTTCCTTTTACAGATACTCAAGTGAAGATGGGATTCTTGGCTTTATGAGAGAAAAGAAATTCAGGATGAGCCAGCATGAAGCAGAATGAAGTTTTTTAGGAAGAGATTTTAACATAGATTAAATTTTTTTTTTACATTTGTTTATTTTGATTGATTGGGGGCAGATGAGTGTGGGNGCACACGTATGTCGAGGTTAGAGGACAACTTTAGGGATCAGTTCTTTTCTTCATATGGGTCCCAGGGACTGAACTCTAAGTTGTCAGGCTTGGTGGTGAGTGTTTTTACCTGGTATGCCTTAAGTATAAACTTAAGCACAGGAGATAATAGGAAGAGAGGCACCCAGGGAAAGGAAAAGACACACTCAAGTGTGAATGTGGGGATCTCAAGAGAGTTACACTTNTGTGTGTTATTAGTAGCCATATACGTGATTTTAGTGGCTCTCAAGTTACGTCTCAAAGGGTTGCTAAGAAAATTTCTTTTCCTTTCCTTTCCTCCTCTTTTTTGATAAATGAAGTCATAGGTGGCCTCTGTGGTCTCTTCGATAGGATTTCCACCTGATAAGGTAAAACCATGGGCCACAAGGTTTGAACAAGGAGCCAAAGACATGTCCATTACTGTAAATGTGTTTCTTGTGAGATTCTTAGAAAACTGTAGATTTACTGTTGAGAAGGCCATATATGCTGAGGTCTGAGTATGATAAAGGCCATTTTATCATTCTAACTCGAAACATCTCTATATAAAGGAAATGTGGTCTCTGTGTAGACATCCTTAGCCGCCAATGTTAACAGTGCTAGAATTCTTGACTCTCATCTGCTAAGAATAAACTTCAACCAGACTCTGTGGTGAGATGCTTACTGCCTTTCCGTGGACATTAGGAGGGTGGCATGCTTTTTTCCCCCCTTTCCTTGGCTAAGATCCTGGAGGCTGCAACCTGCCCTGGCTACCATCTGAGTTGCTAAATCAACAATTTACTGAGATACGCTGGGATGGGATCTGGGGTGTGTGTGTGTGTGTGTGTGTGTGTGTGTGTGTGTGCGCGTGGCAGGCAGCTAGAAGAAACCTTTTTGTATGACTATGGTGGAAAGCCCACTGGGGTTGTGGGTGTTGCTGAACTCTGGAAGTCAAGAAGACCAGACCAATAGGACCTGGTAAGGCAGTATGTCCTTACCCCATGCTTGTGGGGTGAGGTTGCACAGACCTTGTGATCAGCTCCCATGAGAGTTTAGCGCCACCACCAGGTCTCCTCAGAGTATGTACACAACAGTACATGGCCTTCTAAAATCCCCAAAACGTCTATTTTCAAGCCTTCTCTCCATATTTCAAACCTTAGTCTTTCTTATCCAGCTTCTTGGTGAATTGTTTGCTCAATTTTATTTACCACCTGAAGCTGAACACTTGCCACTAATTGTTATAAGTGTTCTCAGAGACAAGGCTGGTCCTGCTGGGTGAGCCCAAGTCAAGTCTGATGGGTAAGGCCTTCCAAGTATCAGAGCTTGGTATAGAACATAACTGATAAAACTTCAATTACCATTGCAAGGGCCAGAGAAACCAAAATCCTAAGAAGGTAAAGAGACAAAAGTAGCTGATCCACCAGCTGAGACTCTGGAGGCCGAGGAGAGTGGGGCTGAGTAAACGGTTCACATCTCTACCATCGTCCGGTTTAGTCATCCAACAAGCAAGAAATTAATACAAAAAAAACAAGAAATTAATACAAAATTCTGGCAATAAAAAATGAATGAAGATTGGAGCTGAAGACCTTAAGTGCTTGCTTTTTGCCGATTGACCAGATACACTACAACTATCAGCATTGTTTATGCAGCATGGTGTTTTGTTATTTTTACCTAAATATGTCTCTTTTGCGTAATAATATTTTTTAAGCCTGGTTTTTCTCAAATACATTTTTTAAATTTTGTTTTGTTTCTTTCTTTTCAAGATAGGGTCTCCTTGTGTAGGCTTGGCTTTCCTGGAACTTGCTCTGTAGACCAGCCTAGTCTGTAACTCTGAGATCCNCCTGCCTCTACCTCCCAAGTGCCAGGATTAAAGGCTTGCAACACCACCACCCTGCCACCTTTAAAAGTTTCAAAATTGTTTAATATCTAGTCAAGTTGAGATTTTTTAAACTTCTTTTTTTAATTTGTAATAAAAGTTTACAACTATATTTTTCCAAAAAAGTTAATAAACTGAAAGCACCTGTTAATAAAGGTCTAAAATAATAATAAAAAATGAAATAAAACCTTAGCCTAGTACTTCAGGAGAAGGGTACTTGCCTGGCATGTCCAAGGCCCTGGGTACAATCCCCAGCATGGCAATGAACAAACATGCCTTACCTTTCTCTTCTGGCATAGACCTGGTTATACATGGTGTTTGCTTNAAGCATAAGTTTTCNAATGCTTTTATCTCATAAACTTTTTGTACTCTTGAAAATAACTGAGGACTCTGAAGAATTTTTAAGTGGGTTGTATATGTCAACATTTAATATAATAGGAATTGAAGTCAAGAACATTTGAAGCATAGTACCACAAAANCACACTTTCCAGTGGATAGGATAATGTCATCATGTGTCACTTAACATCTAGGAAACTCTGAGTCTACATGTAATGTGCAAAGATGTGAATGTTGTTTTTAGTAGTGTTGAAGGGTTCTGACTTCATGGATCCTCTGAAATTGTCTTGGGCTGACACATACTTTTAAGAATCTGTGTCTCTGATGTTCNGGAGGAAGAGTGTAAGACAGTTACTGGGAATACCTGTGAATCAGCATTGGGGAAGTTAAGGAAGACCGACAGAGGTTGGAATGTAAGAGTCAGCAGAGGCCTTTGCCGTGCCCACGTGAGCTCTGGAAGTAGGATGGCCTTCTAGAATTATGGACCTTGTACAAAGCTACAGACTTTTATATGTACACACTGACCAGTCATTGTGTGCTCCCCCTCATCCCTCGTGGGAGGTACTGAGGTCCTTGTGCACATAGATAAGCACTAGGGGGTGCAAGAATGTTAAATACGCAGGGTTGTCCCTTCAAAGGGAGGGATGTATAACCTGTTTTCCATCCAGAAAGCATGGAGCAGATGTGGTTAATAGCCTGGTGACCTTTGCACTATCTGTGTGGCCAAAGAGACCCCAGNTCCTTATCTTGAACATGTCAATCCATATGGAAGGTGTCACATGTACTTTACAAAGAGTTTTGATGTAGTCATGTTTTAGGTTTTATTGTGCACAGGGGATTGAGTTAATTACCCTAAGGAAAAATTTCAGCAAATCCTGCTGTGCATAAATATGTCTAAAATAAACTACTCAGGATCAGACTCCTGAAGTTTGAACCAACATTGGTTACTGAGTCGAGTTGAACCAAACTACCTTCTTGCCTCCCTTGGGTCATTACACTGCTGGCTATGGTGGTTCCAGACAACCCCACACATCCCCATGCAAAGGTAGAAATATCCTGGGCAGGGAGGCTTCCTTTGGCTGAGATCAATTCCACAGCATGGCCTAAAGCCACCAAAACTTTGCAGCTGGCTGATGGNGTAGCTTGAGATGTAAAGGTTGATCTGGGTACAGTTGGTCATCCATTTAGCAGAAGAATGGTAGTGGAGATATAGTTGTCCATGGAAGGGTGTAGGTAGAGAGGGAAAAGGGCTTTGCTTCAGGAAATACCATGAAATGATGAAGGAAGAGATCTTTCTCTTAGACTCTCAGATGTTATCTAGTTGTAGCAGAAGATGGTCCCCGAGTACTGTCTAACTCATGAGACTCCATTACAGGATAAGTGAGAAAGTCACAGACCATCGCACATTTAAGGTAAAACTGAGTTCTTTATTTTTGGAAGACTAACACATCAGAAAAATCTCTGGGTGCTGAAGCTTAGAGGTAGAACTTTTAA
>LZPO01117061.1:68500-84095 GCA_001675575.1 Neotoma lepida
ACCACTGCCTAACCTCTATGTTTAATCTAGTGGCTGTTCTGTTCTCTGACCCCAAATAAGTTTTATTAGGGTACACAATATTTTGGGGGACATAATATAATCACCACACATGGGGTCTGTCAGGAATGGCTCATACTCAAACCATAACACTTATATGTGCTTTTGCCTGAGAGTTTTCATTATCCATGGGCTGTTTCTTTATCTCTAAAATGAGTTACTTGAAAAGACAACCCTTGTATTTCTCTGAGCTTTTGGTGCATTATGCACTTAAATCTTTCTCCTTTAATGGCATTAAACATGGATGTGGGGAGAAATGGAGTGAGTAAAGTTCATTCCAGGATTAGCCAAAAGCATGAGCTAGTTTTCATAACACAGACAATCTGTAAGCAAAAGAGATGCTGTACTAGCAAAGAGTGGCTGGGCATGTAGGACAGTAGTTGGAATGGAGCTGTCTATAGATAATGTCGGTGGGAGGCAGCTGATGGTGCCTGGGAAACAGGAAGCTGAGGCTCATCAAATAATGTCTCCAAAATAAGAGTGGGGAAGACAAGACAGAAGCACTTTTTGGAGCCATTGACCTGATGTTGAACACACAGGGGCTGGTCAGGGTCATGGGGAAGATGCTAACACAAAAATGTTGGGAGTCCTAACCAGAATGTCTCAATTGCCACTATCTTAATCAGGGTTACTATTGCTGTGATGAAACACCATGAACAAAAAGCAAGCTGGGGAGGAAAGGGTTATTTGGATTACACTTCCAAATTGTAGTTCATCAATTGAAGGAAGCCAGGACAGGAACTCAAAGAGGGCAAGAACCTGGAGCTGATACAGATGCCATGAAGCAGTGCTGCTTACTGGCCTGTTCCCCGTATCTTGCTCAGCCATTCTTATAGAATCCAGAACTACCAGCCCAGGGGCAGTCCCACCCACAATGGACCCAGTCCTTCCACATCAATCATTAATTTAAAAAAATTCCCCATGGGCTTGCCAGTATTAAGGAGGTATTTGACGCTTTCTTCATTCCAGTGACTCTAGCTCGTGTCAAGTTGACATAAACTAGCCTGCACAGCTGCCATGCTGGAGACCCTTCCCCTCCTGNATTTTGAAATCTCCTTCTGTTAGCCTGTCCAGCACAACCTAAAGGAGAGCTGGAGTCTGCTACCTTGTTGGATGCGGAACTCAAGACAAGAGCATTCATCTGCAGAATTCCCAGGTGNTGTCTCAATGAACCATGGTCTACTTACATCTCACTTTCTGTGTCCCTGCCCGTGGCTTTCCCTGCAATCATTCTGTGCTCTTTCTCTCCTCTCCAGGACAAGAAGCTGTTTCCTGCCACACTCTTACTAACTCACTTATCATTCTCAGACTGTATTCCCAACCTCCTGAAATACAGTTGGTGTAAAGCTCACTAAAAAGTCCCCCACAATCTGCCAGTCCAGTTTCCCCAGTTTTCTTAAACCTGACTCTGTCCCAAAGAAGTCACTGAGGGTCTAGATGACAAGTGACAGCTGAAGCCTCAGGAGAAGGAGACAGGAGAGGATAAACAGCAAATGGTGATTGGATTGTGATAGCGATGTCTTTCTGTACGATGTGTTATGTGTTGCTCTGATTGGTTGATAAATAAAATGCTGATTGGCCAGTAGCCAGGCAGGAAGTATAGGTGGGATAAGCAGACAAGGAGAATTCTGGGAAGAGGGAGACTGAGTCAGGAGATGCCAGCCAGCTGCCCAAGGAGCAACATGTAATGGGACACAGGTAAAGCCATGGAACATGTGGCAACATATAGATTAACAGAAATGGGCTGAGTTTAAGTGTAGGAGCTAGTCAGTAATAAGCCTGAGTGAATGGCCAAGCAGTTATAATTAATATAAGCCTCTGAGTAATTATTTTATAAGCGGCTGTGGGACTGGGAGTCCTGACGAGACCCGGACAAAACGTTCTCCTACAGGATGGAGCAAATGGCTGCTTAAGGGGATGGACTGTGTTGTNAACCATTACTCAGGGCACTTCAAACTGAGCAGCTACTGGACGGATGGTCAGGGGAATCCTATCAGAAGACCACAAACAGAATAAAGGACAAACGGGGTCAGAAAAAGGACCTTCTTGGAAAGTATATATATGGGATTCATCACTTGTGTTATAGAAGGAGACAGTTCCTGAATCACAGTCCAGGAAAATCCCAACTTGACCAGGAGCTTTTGGCAGGGAAAGAAGGACCCGAGGTGGTTTGAGGACCCAGTATTCCTCTTGAGACAACTCCATGACCCAGAAACCGTTCCTGGGAGACATGAGGATGAATCCTTTCTTCAAGACGTTCTCTCTACATATCCCTACCAGCCAGTCAGTCCTATCTGTCACCTCCACCTCCCAGTAATATTTCCCTGAAATAAAGGTCTCACGGCCTAACACACAGGGCCAGGTNTCAAATCTCTCTGGTGTGTCAGGTAATANCTGACGTGAGTCTGCCAGGTAAACTGATTTTGAATCGTTGCTCACGACGAGGTGGGGGTGGGCCGTGTTCTCATCCAGGGTCACATCAACTGGAGGCAAAGAGAAAGTGTATCAGCAAATACCAGATGGAGCGTGGCCTATCCCTCCTTCTAAAGATGTGCAGCAGTGTTCTAGGAGCTGACAGGTGTCCTCAGGGAAGAGATGCCTGCTCACAACCTCTATCCTCTCATCAGCAGCCACAGGTAATGTCAGATGACAGCATCCAGGGTTTGCTGTGCCTTACATCACCCTGTCACAGGGAGCTGGTCTCCAGGCCATCCTCCAAGGCCTTTTAGGAGTCCCAAGGAAATATCAGGCGTTTTCCCACAGTTAAAATCTCTCTGTGCTCACTACTATAAGCTTATCAACAGTTTCACTTCTGTTTATTCTTGGTCTTTGGGTTCTTGGGACATGTGCTTGTTTAAATGACAATGGCCCTCACAGGTTCATATGTTTTGAACACTTGGTCCCCAGTTGGTGGAACTGTTTGGGATGGGATAGGAGGTGTGGCCTTGTTGAAGGAGGTGTGTCACTGGAGGTGGCCTTTNAGGTTTCAAAAGACTTGTGCCATTCCTAGTGTGCTCTCTGCTTCCTGTTGTGGTTCAGGATATAAACTCTCAGCTGCTGCCCCAGTGCCATCCCTACCTGCCAACTGCCATGCTCCCTGTGGTGATGGTGATGGATTCTTATCCCTCTGGAAATGTAAGCCTGGAATATACCCTTCCTTCAGATAGTTGCCTTGTCATGGTGTTTTTAATCATAGGAATAGAAAGTAAATAATATAGCTAGGGGGCACTGGGGCACATCTTTAGTCCCAGCACTCAGGAAGCAGAGGTCAGCCTGGTCTACAGTGCAAGTTCCAGGACAGCCAAAGCTACATGGAAAAACCCTGTGATCGAAACCAAACCAAAAAGAAAAGAAAAGGAGGGAGGAAGGAAGGAAGGAAAGAAGAGAAAAGTAACAATACTGGAGGTTAGATCTCTGAGTCAGAGAAGCAGCAAATAAACTGACCTGCATATGACCGTGCCAATCTCCATTCTAAAAAACAAAAACAAAAACAAAATCATATTAGGGAGAGAATATTTTGTGAACAGTACAACAAAAGAAAATGGAAACAATGAAATGTTTAGTTTTTCTATAAATTGAGCAAATATACCACAAAGGCCTCCTAAAGATAGAAAAGTTAGGATGTAGGAAAAATAAGAGAGCCAGATACAGATAAGACAGCTACAAGTGTATCTGATGTAACATCAGCCATAAAAAAATAAGAAAAGTCTTTGTTCCTATGAAAATAACATGGAGATCCTTGTTAGTATGTAATCAGTTCTTCACATGGTTATAGACTGTTGCTCCATCTGTGGTGAGTGGAAGGCAACATTGGGTCAACAATGCTAGCTAGCTTCAGACATCATCGCAGCTTGGAACAACACAGTATCTACCTGTTGTGCAGCAATTTCTAAAATCACAACTTTCCAACTTGGAGGAAGCTCATTAAGACACAGGATGTTAAGGGGAGGGGAAACAATAGGATATACTGTGGGGAAGTGGAAGATTTCATCCTGCAGGGAAGCCTGCTAAATTTGGATAATAAACAACTCAATAGNTTAAGGAAGTCCCTGAAACTGACCAGATGCACTAGGCCCCTCCCTTCCTAAGCATATATATGCTATAAAGATTGCTGAAAGACATTCTCAGACAAGTTGAACTGCCTTAGAAGCAGAGACCAGCTGACTGGCTGGAAGAAGCAGAAATCAGGCAAGCCACCTTCAAGAGGCTTGGACCAATTGTGTTACCTGGACAGAATACTCTCCAACCTGCTGAGATGTCTACAGGTTCTGTAGTGTACTCTAGGTTTACAGCTTTCATGAGCTATCACCCATGTTGGCCTTGGTGATACAGTTGTCTTTGAGTCATTTCTGCTCCTATAAGTAACCTTTCCCTTTATTGCTATAAGTAACCCTGTCTTAGTTACTATTGATGTGATAAAACAACATAACCAAAAGCAATTTGGGGAGGAAAAGGTTTATTTGGTTTATGCTTCCCTATTACAGTTCATCACCAAAGGAAGTTAGGACAGGAACTCAAGCAGGGCTGGAACCTGGAGGCAGGAGCTGATGCAGAGGCCATGACAGGGTGTTGCTTATTGGCTTGCTCCTCATGGCTTGCTCAGCCTGCTTTGATAGAGAACCCAGGATCACCCAGCTCAGAGAAGGCAGCACCCACCCTGAACTGAGGCTTCCTGCATCTATCACTAATTAAGAAAATGTCTTACAAGCTTGCCTACAGCCCAATCTTACAACCCAAGCATTCTCTCAATCACGGTTCCCTCCTCTCAGATGACTTCAGCTTGTGTCAAGTTGACATAAAANCATTCAGCACAAACCCTAATAAAAGTCAATGGTTCACCAAGTTGGACTTTAGTGGTGTCTGTACTTTGTTCTCTCCTTGATTCTCTATCTGGTGTGAATAGATATTTGCTCATAACTCCCCAGGAAGAATGCCACACAAGACCTTCAGACAGATCCTCAGCCAAGAGTCTGAACAATGTAGTGCTCACTTAGCTAGCACTCCAGTCTAGAACCTGTACACAGGATTCTTGTGTTTAAGGCATTCTCCATCACATTCTCCTTATGCAAGCCAACTGCCTAGTACATCTGGTGTCCCTCCTAGAATTTAATCACTTAGGAGTGTGAACTGGAAGTGTGACCTCCTGGGTTTCAAGGTTTAAGGAGCTGGACTCCACTCCTCTTCTAAGCTCTGGACATTTGGTATTTCATGTGTCTATATTTGCTTTCTACTTTGGAAATCCTGAAATAATAGGCTCAAGGGAACTGCAACCTCTCTATGGGTCAGAAAATCTACCCAACCCCCAAAATGGATCCCTTGTTTGGTACCACCATCCATAAGTAACCTCATTTTCTGTGACTTACCTATAGGACCAACTGTGCCATTTTTTTTCCGGTTTCTTGTCCTGTATCGTTTCCAAGCAAAATTGATTCCTATAAGCCCCAGGAATGCTGGCAGCAAGATGGCAATCCAGATTGAGGAAGGTGGTGCTGTAACAACCCAGAAGAAGAGTGTTTGCTGACGTCTTTGGAGAAGTCTCTAGCTTAGGACCCTCAGGGCCGGGGTGGTGATGGTGGACCCCCCCATTGTGTACACCATGCCGTGCTCCATCCAAGCATCCTTTGTCAATGACACTGGCTATAATTACACCCCAACATTTTCCGAGGTGCTTTGATTCCAGGTGGGAGGAAGTAGAAAAACAGAAAAAGGCAACACATAAGAGCCCTTTAATGTAAAAACTGTCTGATCTTTTAAAAAGGAATTTTGAACGGGAATGGGATACACACCACTCAGCAGCTGTGGCAGGGCTGTGAGTTTGAGGCTATCCTGGGCTACAGTGTGAAACCCTGTAAAATTAAACACAAAATTTAAAAGTAACTAGGAGTGCTGGCATATGTCTATAATCCATCACTTGGAAGGTTGAAGCAGGACTACCATAAATTCCAAAGTAGTATGAGATTCAGGAAGCCTTGTCTCAAAGTAAAAAGACATTTGTTTTTGGTTAAGAGTGATGCCAAAATCCTCATAAAACTGCTAAGTATAGAGGAGAAATAGNATCTCTGAATGTCACAGAGCATGACTGAACTGGTGGCCTAAGTACCAGGAAAATCAGCCTGCTTCTGAAACCGATTGACACTCCTCCACCTATCCCCATGCATTCGAAGACTAGAAGAGTGTGTTAAATCCCTTGGTATTGGAGATAGGAACAGTTGTGAGCCATAATTTGGGTGCTGGGAATTGAACTTGGGTCTCTACAAAAGCACCAAGGGGCATCTCTTTAGTTTCCAAGAATACTTTTGTAAAAGTGGTTGACCATAGGCAGGTCTGTAAGCGCATCCCTTTGATCCCAGATTTCGGGGTGTGTGTGTTGGTGGGGGGGGTGTTGGCAGATCTTGTGAGTTTGAGGTCAGCCTGGTCTACTATAGCAAGTTCCAGGCTAGCCAGGCTGCTTAATGAAATCCTGTCTCAAAAAATAAATTGTTGCCTCTATGTACTGTCTAGCCCAGCACCCACATTTTTAGATTGAAATGAAAGTCTCAAAGTGACAAAAATAATTCCTTCAGCAAAACAGAACTTCCGCATTTTGAGGAGTACCTTGACTTTCAGGTAAATAACTCTAATGGTGAAAGTTTGGACAGTTTCCTCTTGAAGGAAGAAGTGAGTGAGGATATGGGTGTTCATCATCACTGTTCATGTTTAACACGCCATTGAACTCCGGAGAGAAAGNAAGAACACTTTTATTTACCGATGACATGGCAGTTCACATAGAAAANACATCTATAATCTACATAGTTTTTCTTCTCAAGGATCTGGATGTGTAATGTAGTGATACCCTAACAAGGTTTGTGGGAGGCATGAGTCATGCAAGGGGAAGGAATGCCCATCCATCACACTTATGGACCAGAAAAGATCCCAATTTGATACATTATGACCTATACACTGACACAGTGAAATAACTGAGAGAAATCAGTCCCACATTACGCTCGCAGACAGTAGGTCTGATATTGCTAAAANGTCAGTCTTTCTCAAGGTCTACAAAATTGATCTACAAGGTCAATTTTGAATGTTAGTTGACCAAGGTTCTAACATGTATGTGGTATTTAGACATCAAGGGGAAAAAACGAAGGAAAGCTGGAAGATCACTCACTATCAGACAGACAATGCTACCAATGGGAGGAGGTGCTTTTTATTCCACCTTATAGAAAGGAAGCTGTACACTCACAAGTAAGACTTGCTTGCTCTGAGTTAATACTCCAGCCCAGGTGGAAATGGGAGGAGCAGTTCAAGAAGAACTTTAAAGGGCCACAGGATGCAAACTGGAAGCTACAGAGAGAAAAGAAGTTGTAGTCTGCACTCTACATATGAAGGTGTACTACAGAAGTCAGTACAAGTCATTACAAAAACAAAAAGCAAAAGTAGATTTAACAATTAAAATAATCACTGAAGAATAGGAATGTGACAGAAGATAAAATGTTCAAACAATATGTGCAGATGATCAGGAGATCCCTCACAGAACGCAAAGGTAAACCCCGATGATGGTCTNCAGAAGACAGAGCTGAGGGCTGGAGAGATGGCTCAGTGGTTAAGAAGAGCACTGGCTGTTCTTCCAGTGGACCCAGGTTTAATTCCCAGCACCCACATGACAGTTCACAACTGTCTGTAACTCCAAGATCTGATACTCTCACATAGACATACATGCAGGCAAAANACCAGTGCACATAGAGTAAAAATAAATAAATTATTAAAAAGAAAAAAAGATGGAGCTGATGCATGCAATATAATAAATATCTATTTGGTCTCTGCTGCCATTTCCATAAATCTCTTAAAATTTCTTCCAGTGTCCTCCATGGGAACCGAAAAGTTCCTTGGTGAACACACATTAATGCCTAGGATGTACACTTCCACACACCTGGCCTTGTATAGCTCTTCCAGGATATGTCCTACTATTATAAACCAAAATCTTGCAGGGCTGTGGCAAACGCCTTTAATCCCAGCGCTGGAGAGGCAGAATCAGGCAAATCTCTGAGTTTGAGGCTAGTCTGGTCTACAGAGTGAGTTCCAGGACAGCCAAGGCTACACAGAGAAACCCTGTCTCGAAAAACCAAAAGTAAAACCAGAACCAAAACCAAAACCAAACCAACCAAACAACAACAAAAACAAGCAACCCCCCCAGAAACAACAAAAAATCTTGTAAATAATTTGTTTCCTAGGTTCTGTCAGCCATTCTTAAAATTGCTGACGCTGGGAGACGTTGACATTTGGGGTTCTAACCTGCTCAGTCAGAAACACTTGTGATAACCCTGGATCTATGACTGTCACCTTGAGACACAGGAAAGGGAAAGAGGTCTTCACTTTCAGCTACCTGAACCTGACATACATCTCTGCTGAATGAGTTAAGTTTGGTGCAGCTGACCGATGGCTGCCCTGCACAGAAACTACACAGAAGACATACTGTTCTTCTAAAATCAAAAGCCAGATTACCAGAACAACCAGTGTCTTAGTTAGGGCTTCCATTGCTCTGATAAAATACCATGACAAAAAGCAACTTGAGGAGGAAAGGGTTTACGTTAGCTTATAGTTGTAGTCCATCACAAGGGGAAGTTAGGACCAGAACTCAAGGCAGGAGCTGATAAGAAACCATAGAGGAAAGATGCTTCCTGGTTTACTCCCCATGCTCAGCCTGCACCCAGGACCACCGGCCCAGGGGGAGCATCACATAGTGGTCTGGGCTCCCAGTTATTATTATTATTATTATTATTATTATTATTATTATTATTAATCATCAATTGAGAAAATGCCCCACAGGGTTGCCCACACACCAGCCAGGTGGAGGCATTTTCTCAACTGAGTTCTCTCTGTCCAAATAACTCTAGCTTGTGTCAAGTTGACACAAAACAAGCCAAGACAACCAGTAAACAAAACTTGGTAGAAAAACATGTGTGATAATCTCTTGTGTGACCCATGTATGGCACATTACTTTGATTTTTAAATTTGGATTGATGGCTGTATTAGTTACTTGTCTGTTGCTATGATAAAATACAATGTGGGTTAAAGGCAGCTTGGTCTACATAGTGAATTCCAGGACAGCCAAGGCTATAAAGTGATACTGTCTTTAAAAAAACCCAAAACAAGGCAAAACAAAAACTAAAAAAAAAAAAAGAATTAACCAACCAACCAAACAAACCACCTCAGAAAGATTGGAAGTGGAGAGTTCACTTCAACAACCGTATGTAGCTAAAAAACCTACAGCCAACATGATGCAACGAGATTTTGCTGTAGAGAGGAATAAGCTATGGTGTCTGTTCTTCCCACTTCCCATATAACATGGGGTACTGCAGTTAGCTTCATGAATACAAATCTAAAATGTTTTGAGGGTCTTACATAGCCCAGGCTGGCCTCAAACTCTTGANCTTCCTGCCTACACGTTCTAAGTGCTGGTATTATAGGCATGTCCATCAGGCTTAGTTCAAATTTAAAATGTTATTGTAAAATTATACAACAAGGTAAAGGTATTATAATACAAAAGCAATAAAGGCCAAGAGGTTTGAAGAGAAAAAGAACTAACACTGTACCTACTGTAAATGATGTAATTATTGTTATAAAAATTTATTAGCAATGTACAAAAATAGATAAATAAATAAATAAATAAATAAAACCTATCTGAAACAAAACAAAAATGATATAATTATAATTTAATTTTTAAAAATTACAAAAAAAAGCTATGGGGAAAATGTGTGCAAAGATATTTAAGAAATGAAAGTTTTAGATAATTTGGACAGTTTCTAGAAGAAGGGACTGTTATAAGGGTCAGATGTACAAAGTAAGATGAGGAATAAGATGTAACTGAACTGAATTGTGAAACAACTCTTTCTGGGGCATTTCACAGAAAGGACTGTAGTTAGTGAGCATTGGGCTTCATCTGAAAGCTTGTAGGACAATAGTGAAGGACTGTTTTCTTAGTAGAAATTAAATAGCCAAGGGCTAGTGCTATAGCTCATTGGCATAAACTAGCAAACAATTAAATTTAAACAATGAGTAGCAAGGGAGGCTGAGCTCAGTTGATAGGACTGCTAGTACAGCCCCNNGTTAGATCCCCAGCACTACACACTCTAGGCATGATGAAGATCACCTGTAATCNAGCACTTGGGAGCTGGAGGCAGGAAGATCAGAAGTACAAGACCATCCTTGGCTATAGCCTGGCCTACATGAGACACTGTATCAAGAAAAACAAACAAATAGCAGGGTTCTGGGGTATACATCAGTAGAGAAGCACATGCCTAACATGCACAAGGCATTACGTTCAGATCTAGCAGCGAGGAAAAAAGAAAAGAAAAAGAAGTGATTTCTACTCTATGAAAGAAAGTGAATGAAGATTCCAAGGGTAGAAGGAGAAACTAAGGAATAAAACATAACTAAGAAGCAAAGGCAGAGAGGTACCAAGCACACAGATAATGAGATAGAAGATACTGTTGCCTAGACCAGAGGCAGAATCTGGGAATACATGCAATGACTGGTCTCTGGAAGTCTGGGAACTCTGACAAAGTTCTAAGAAAGTGAGAGTTGATGCCTAATTGAAGATGCAGGTATCCCTTGGTGTCAGAGGGGGATGGCTCCAGGATCTCCTTGAATATCACAATCTTCGGATGCTTAGGTACCCGGTAGAAAAGGGCGTTAGATCTGTGTATAACCATGCATATCTTCCAGTAACCCATGCCTATTCTCCTTTATGTTTTAAATCATCTCTGGATTAATTTAAAATCCAAATATAAGGGAAATGCTATGAAAACAAGCTGTTGTGCTATACTGTTTCAGGACCAACAAGAACAAAGTCTGTACATGTTCAGTACAGGGGCATATTTTCTGCTGAATGCTCTCTACCCCGTTGGTTGAATCTACAGACACAGAATCCAAGGGATCTCTCTGTCAAGGGTATTTCCTAAGCATAGAAAGCCAGAATCTTGGGCTGGTGAGATGGTTCACTGGGTAAAGATGCTTGCTGCTGAGCCTGATAAGCCGAGTTCAATCCTTGGGAACAACACAGTAGAAAAATAAAACCAGCTCCCATAATTTGTCTTCTGACCTCACACACAATGTGGCATGCATGCATGTACACATGTGCAAACACACACACACACACACACACACACACACAAACACACACAAATAACTTTTTTTCCTTGAGAGGGAGAGAATCTCCCTATGTAGCCCTGACTGGCCTACAACTTGCTTTGGAGACCAGACTGGCCTTGAACTCACAGGGATCGGCTTGTCTCTGACTCACAAGTGGTAGGATTATTATATTGCCCTGAGTGTCTGTCAACCTGAGAACCCAGCACTAATTCCACTGACCTGGTACAGAGATCTCTACTTCCTTCTCCTGGCCGAGGAGGAGATTCTGGATACAGCAGGACACATTCTTTACGGAGCTGTCTGTGATGATCACTGAAGCTGCCACAGTGAACAGGCCTTCCTCATCACGATTCCTGGACTCTGAAGTGGATTGTAACTTCTTTCTGTTGGCAGTTCTCCACTGCACCCGAGGCTCTGGGTACCATCCCGAGGAGGTGCACTCCAGCTCCATCTCTCCATTCTCTTGAATTTTTGTACTGATGTGAGGATCAGAGCCCATAGCTATTAGAGAGAAACTGGCCTTAATTGTTGGTGGTTATTCTTTGGGGACTTATATCATAGGACGGTAACATTTGTAGGGAGACACAGAAACTCAGGGACAAGAGGACCAGAGAGCCTCAACGCTTCACTCCAAAGATGACTAGGGATCAATGAAATAACACATGACAGACCTCTTCAGAAAATGGCATTTGAAATTATAGGCCGGTAATCCCAAGCCTGGAAATTTTCATAAGGGCGATGGTGAGTTCTGAGTCAGCCTGGGGCTACAAAACAAACGAACGAATGAAGGAAGGAAGGAAGGAAGGAAGGAAGGAAGGAAGGAAGGAAGGAAGGAAGGGGAAAACAAAAAGAAAAAAATGCTCTTTTAAGGTGAAAAAATAGCAAGACTGGTGGCCTAGCAAGATATAGCTATGGTGGGGAAACTCCAGCAATGACAGTGGAGCCCTCTTCTTGGAAGAGAAGTCTAGGAAAGGAGCAGGGCACAGTTTGCTCCCAATGGACAGGCAGGACTAGACAGAGAAGACTGTATCCATAGAGACAGAGTCATGTGGAGGACAGCAGTATTTCTATGCTGTGATGCTATGCCAGGGATCTCTTTAAGTACAGCAACCTCAGCTTGTATCTCACATTCAAATGACTACTGAGACTCCTGTTTTCCTCTTCTGCTGGACTCTTCCCTTATAATTCTACAGGGCATAGAAATATTTTATAATCTGACCCCAAAGAAATCACAGTTGCCCAAATTTATGAATATACGTGAGAATGCATATTTCATGTCAAGGCAAGAGGTTTTAGTACTTTTAAAATTGCATGTTGGATTTACAAATGAGCCACAGTAGTTTTAATAATGTCTCTAATAATTTAATAATAAATGTCTCTAGACATTTGTTTGTTTATTTGCCTATTTATTTATTTATTTATTTATTTATTTATTTATTTATTTATTTTTTCGAGACAGGGTTTCTCTGTGAAACAGCCCTAGCTGTCCTGGAACTCACTCTGTAGACCAGGCTGGCCTCAAACTCACAGAGATCCGCCTGCCTCTGCCTCCAGAGTGCTGAAATTAAAGGTATGTGCCACCATGCCCAGCCTAGAATTTTAGATGGAATAGCCAAGATAGTGCTTTTTCTCTACGTATATAAAAGCCCATGGACTACCTAACCTGATGGTGCAGAGGGTCCACTGTCATGGGCTGAGAAGTAGATTTCACCAGGATGTTCTTTTAAACAGAAGCCTGTTTGAAGCCAGATGTAGGGGCACATGTCTGTTAGCCCAGAACCTGGGAGGTGGAGTCAAGAGAATCAGGAGTTCAAGGGCAGAAACTACAGCGTCAGATTTTTCTTTTTTTGCACCTTTAAAGGCTTATACTTGTTATGCTCACAGTTTAAAGGCATAGTCATACACATCATTGTGTCACTGAAATCAAAACCTCTCTACTCACCCGCTACTTTCAGATAGATGAAGGCTTCTCCATGAGTTTCTTTATCCCTGAAGGAGCACCCATACACCCCTTCATCAAAGGCCCTGACCCGGTGTATCTTCAGAGCAACATGCCCCAAAGTGATGTTGTCCTGCACTAGGGTCACCCGCCCTTGATACTCAAGCATCTGCTCTTCCTTCAGCTCTTGGCCTTCATGGTGGACCAACACTGCCGGAGAGAACGTGTTTCGGAACCAGCGCAGCTCCATTTGCTCAGCACTCACACTGCGTGAGAGGTGACAAGGCAGCTCTGAGTCTTCACCTACTAAGGCAAGGATGGGCTCCAGGGGTCCATGGACTTCAAAGTGACCTGCAAAAAACCAAGCAGGATCAGGCAGATATGGAGATAGGATAGATCTGATTGACAGGAAACCAAAAGTAAATCCCTTCAAACTGCTCTATTCCTCTTCTCATGGACTCACCTGGATCCCAGTGAGGATGGCTGGGAAGGAGCCCTGCAACCCTTTGCATTGGTAGAAACAACTCAACCCAGCAGCCAGGGGGGACGGGGTGGGAGGAGAGTAGGGAGACTTTACCTGTATTCAGCTTGGGCAACTGCAGGACCATGAGGGTGAAGAGACACCCAAGGTGGGGGTTTTGGAGAACTGCCACCCACATCTTTCTGAGCAGCAAGATACCAATAGGAGTCTGCCAGGAGCTTCAGCCTAGGGAGTGAATGGAATGGTCAGGAGGTATTAATTAAGGCTTCTGTGGCCTAGTCCCCACAGTCCTCTAGCTGTGCCTACAAACTAAAGTGCTCTAGTGATTTGCATCTGAAATCTTCATGCCTCCTTCTCCAGAAGGATTTTTAGTTCATGTGAATTGTCACCAATACCCACATGATGGTAACTCACAACTCTCTAACTCCAGTTCAGACATTCTTTTTTTTATGTATACAGAAGAGGGCGCCAGATCTCATTACAGATGCTCTTAACCTCTGGGCCACCTCTCCAGCCCCCAGACATTCTTATACATTGGTGAATGCACATAAAAAGTTAGTAAAATAAAATTAGTAAAATAACTTTTCAGGCTTTATTTTTGGTACCACTCAAATGCATGAGTCTATTTGAAGTGCCGACATTTGTTTACTGCTTTCTCTATTATGGAGATCCTAAAACAGATGAAAACAGACAATGATTCTGCTTATGTTTCTAAAACTTTTCATCTCTTTTTGTCAACTTTAAAGAGTTCATGTCTCTTCCAAGGGTAGCAGCTCAAGCCTTAGATCCCTACATTGGACAGGCAGAGGCAGGAGGATCTCTGAGTCCGAGGGCAGCCCGGTCTACACAGGAAGCTACAAGCCAGCCAGGGCTCCAGAGAGACCCTATTTCAAAAACAAACAAACAAACAAAGTTTATGTCTCTCGTGGCATTTTCTAAATTCCCAAAGACAAGCCATAATTGAGCAAGCTAATGTATTACTCAAAAATCAAACACACAGCCTGGTGTTGTGGCCCACACCTTTAACCTCAGCACTGGGAGGAAGAGGTAGAGGCAGGTAGATCTCTGTGTTTAAGGCCCACCTGTAGACGAATTTCTGGCTACATTCACTAGGTCCACAAAGTGAATTCCAGGACAGCCAGGGTTTCACAGAGAAACCTCGTCTCAAAAAAACAAAACAAACAATCAAATACACACAAAAAAAGGGGGGACAAGGGACTAATTGCTTAGGAGCAACTTGTCAAATTTACACTTTAAAAATTAAAAATACAGCAAGGGTCTTCAGGAAAGGTGTCAAGTTTAGTTAGTACCTGTGGGCCTTTACATTCAGATGTCCATTCTTGGGCAACCTCTGCACTACAGATCTTCTGACATCTACCCCCCCCCCAATAAATTAGAATGTAATAAATTATCGTAAAAACATTTCACAACAGATGTTGACTTAAGACAGCTCTTTAGAACCTTTAGCATACTTTAGAGCAAATGATTCGGAGAAATGTCAGCTCTCTTTGCTCATTCCAGTGACGACCAGACCTTCAGAATGTACAGCTGACAGATCTCTGCACCTGGCTATCCTTTCGGAGCTCCTCAGGTTCGCACAGCGCGTTCCCCTACGCTCCTAGGCTGGGCGCTCCATGTCCAGCCGCCAGGCAGGTCCCTCACCCCCGCAGCTCAGCTGGCATTTCCTCACTCACCTCCTGCCATCCATTTATAACACACAGCTCTGACACGGAGGACATCAGGCTCAACGTTCTCCCATGGCTATGAATTCAACCCACTTCCTTAGGCGCGGTGTGACCCAGCAGCCCTCCGACCCACAAGCTTCCGGAGGCCAAACCGCTTCGAAAGACTGCCTCTGATTGGCTGTAACTCCGTTACGGTTCCTTACAGGAAGAAGCCCGAAGGTGTTTCTCTCAGGCCAAACTTAAAGTTCATCTTGGAAGAAAGGAAACTGCCAATACATGTCTGTGACATTGAGAAAAACTTAC